>CAXITT010001316.1:3897-52821 GCA_964033795.1 Lymnaea stagnalis | reverse complement strand
CAACAGATAAAGGAATGACAAGTATTACTTGAAGTTATATTTCCAAAACTTTATTAGTTTCTCAAACAAGTAAATTTAATGTTCTACAAGAATCATCACATTATATTGCAGTCTCTCCCCTTATTACACTTACATTATATGACAATTAAATATACACAAATTATGATGACTGTCTTGCAATTACATCATATTGTCATCACTGTCATGATTTAACACATAGATGTCCAACCTAACACCTTAAAATCAGCTGGGTCGCTGGCTCTAGAACAACCGCAGCCAAGTTTGAAATACAAAAACAAATCAGAGAATGATTGAATATATTTACAAAACACAAAGAACAAAAAAAAAATAAAAAAAATAAAAGTCTAGTATAAACAACTAGTGTCTTTTTGTGCCACTTCCCTCTTCCCTATTTCTCCCGATTAGCGATACGAAGTGATCTGCGTGGTGTTATTGGAGGAAGTACAACTTGCGTTGTGGTCATGTGTTTACTTCGTGAGTGTGCGGAATGTTCGGGTGCAGTCATTACAGTTACACACATGTAATGCTACTTTGGTAAAACCTGTTTTAACTGAATAGCATCTCCACTGGACACGCATGATTTTAATCTGAATTAAATATCCTTGTCTGTGAGGATGAGCTAACATCGGTCAGTTACCATGTAGCCCTGGTAGCACCCAAACACATACAACTTGTTATAAAAATGCAGTTTACAAAAAGTGGCACATTGTCACATCAGCATATTCTTCTTTACATGTCATGTATAGATTTTGAATTAATTGATATATTCTTGTAATTTCTAAACCACAGATCAGTATTGATCAGATATTGATGAGTGTGCAGACAGAACACACACATGACAAAAGTTGTGTTCAAACACTGAGGTCGGTTACCCATATTCCTGTCAAAGTAAACAAAAACTGAAAATTGTAATGGAACTTGCATGCAAGGTAGATTTATTTAAAATTAAAGTTATTCAAAGTAGGACTTTTTCAAATGAACTAAAGGCCAGGTGGGAATAGTTCAAATGATTTAAATCCAAAGAAGAAATAGTTCAACTAAATTTAATTTAAAAAAGTAATAGTTCAAATGAATTAAATGCAACATAGAAATAGTTTAAATGAACTCAATGCCAGGTGGCCATAGTTCAAATGAATTTAATACAAACTCAGAAATAGTTAAAATGAACTAAATGCCGGTTGGGAATAGTTTGAATTAAGTTAATGCAAGTTTGGAATAGTTCAAATGTTTTCAAAGCAAAGTAGAAATAGTTCAAATGAATTAAATAAAAAAGAGGAATAGTTCAAATAAAATCAAAGTTATATTAAAAATCAAACCCTTGGGAAATAATGGTATTTTTAAAATGTCAAAAATTTTTTTCTGAAAAAATGTGTAACAACAAATGTTTAATTCTATCAGAACAAACTACTGCCACCCTGTGTAAGGAGAAGGGTTTTTCCCAGGCCTGCTCAGTGAAGCGTTTACTCCATGCTTGCTCAGTTTGAAATTGCTCTGCTTTATGTAAATGCAAAACTGGATACACTCTGAGTAGAGACACAAAAGTATAATTGAGAATTTCATTTTTTTTTTTTTTATTTTGGGGGAAAAGCGAAATTTGCCAGTTAAATGTTATCATGTCTTTTAATTAAGATGTTTTTTATTCATAAATTATATGTATAGTTTTATCGTAAATTTAACTTGTTCATTAAAATATCACTGAATGCCTGGATATGCAGTGTTGTCCTACATTTAACCTGTTCGTTTAGATATTACTAAAGACATCAACTGTGATTTATTAGTTGAAGACTGTGTCAACACATAGGCAGCTGTTCTTGACTTGGTAGAAAACGATAGACCAGGAATGAAAATAACATGTGCGAGGGTATGTCTGATAGATATATTTGAGTTCACATTTGTTTTTTTATTTTGTTTAAATCTGGGGTTCTGTGTTCCTTAATAATAAAATAATATATAATTTAATAAAATCCATTGAAACATATCAATTTTGCTCATCTTGATTTTCTAGAAAGATATAATCTTGTAGCTATAATGGCCATAAGAGATGGGTATTAAATTATTAAATGATAACATTTGTTTGTGTCTCAAGTATCAATGAATGTATAACAAAAACCCACAACTGTGAAAATATATGTGAGAACACACGAGGAGACTTCAACTGCAAGTGTAACTATTGGTGCACTGTGGGGACTGACAGGAAACTTCAACTGCAAGTGTAACTATTGATACACTCAAGGGGGCTGACAGAAAAAATGGTGTCAAAAGTAAGAATTAAGAAATAAACCTGTTATGAATGAATTGAATTAATATCAAACTGTGCCACATGCAGTGTTGTAGCTTGGACAATTGCCACTAGCTTTGGTCAAGATTTTCTCTACCACTTACCAGCAAGAAAGCCACAAAAATATATGCATTTGGATGAAAATGCTACCCCTCCATATAAGAGAAACAGTACTCAGTGGAGGGGAACACACATTTTTGCTTGCCACCCTCCTTCCTAAACCACTGACCAGAGGAAATGTAATTCTAATGTTTGAAAAGCGCTTTAAAGAAGTTATCTATTTCTTTAATCCATTTAATGAATATAAGGCTGAAATTAGCAAAGCTTTGGTAAAATTTTTTTAAAAAGTTCTACTGTTGCCAAGGTTTATAGCGTATTTATCACAGATGTTTATAAGTGACAATTTTTTTAAAACTGAATTTCAAGAGACATTGTGTGTGATCCCAGATTTGATGACATCTGTACTTTTGTACAGGGTACTAACACTGAATATTGTTTGTGTAAAAGTGGATAAAGTCTTATTTATGTTTGTTTTTTGTTTTTTTGACATGACCATACCAGAATTTTCTGTGTTGATTAAATATATATATATATATATATATTTATTTATATGTGAAATAAAAAAATAAATTAAAATATCTTAATTTGTTTATGTAATAGACCAAGTTGGCTGTAATTCTACACACGACACATGTCAGGATGGCGTAGTCATTTGATTATAACTTTGTAGTCATTTGTGAATCACGAGAAAAAGTGGGAACTCTATTTTTCTAATGCGGAGGTAGACCTCACGCGTTGGTAGATTGAGGCAGTGTACCATTTTATCTGACAGGGAGCAGACATTTTTTTTATTCTCTATTATATGGATTAATGAAGTATGGAAGTTTTGGAATTCAATTGTGATGTGGAATATTATATAAGTGTGTGATTGTTGCATCCCAGAATAATTATTGCAGGACATCCTCAGAGCAAGGCTTATTATTGATGTGGTTATAAAATCTAATAAACTACTATGTAATTTATTCATTTGAAAATATTATTACTTATTGATTGAGAGAGACTGATCATACTTCAAGTGATAGCGGCAGGCCATCCACAAAATAGCAATAGTTAACCATGTTACATCTTTTAAAGATTAGCATATGTTACAGTCTATAAAATAATGTTTTTGTTTTTAATATATATTTTAAAATATTTTTTAAAAATTTAAATAACTTAAGTTGGAAAAAAATGTATCCATCCTTCTATTTCAATAGATATCGATGAATAAACATTTGATTAATTGAACCTGTGTGACCTGCTCTATGCAGCTTGTGGTGAAGGTAAAAGGGGATTCAATTGTAGCAATGGCTGTGCCGGTGAAACTGGTGCTGTCATATGTGACCCTGTGAGATGATTTTTCTGTAAACAAGGATTTACTGGTAAGTTTAACAGTTTGAATATTGTTTTTCATGTATTCAGGTAATATTTTTACTTAATGCATGAAAAATTCGTTTAAATTGACATAATTTTGAATACCGTTTGTGACTATATTTCAATGTTCTTTGTAACCATAGTAACACACTGTGACAGAGATGTAGATCAGTATACTACTGGACTCCTCATCTGTCAGGCTGGGAAAAAATGTGTGTCAACAGTTTTGGCAGTTGTCAATGTTTAGAATGATACATTAAAGAAAATGGACAATGTCAAGGTAAATTATTTTGTCAGGTTAATCTATTTTATTTAAAACTCGTGCTTGCTAAAAACATAAAATGTTGTGTTCACCAACTTATAAAAAAATCGATTTACTAAAAATATTTTGTGATCCTATTGATTCTGAACATTTTTGTCATTTAGATCGGACATTATATTTAAAATGCGTACCATTAATTAGAAAATAGTAAAATACATACAAGTTTAGAATATGTGAGTTTAAATTTTAATTTAACATTAAGCTCAACTTCTAAATATTAAATTAAATCTCAGAAACGAATATTTATTATACATATCAGGATAAATAATAAAATTGTTATTGCCCATGTTGGAGTGGATACATTATAACTTTTGTTTTTTTTATGGAATAAAATTGGGGATAAACTAAATCTGAACATTTTAATTTTACATGTCAATAATATATCTTGTTATATATTAATTCAAATACCAAGATAGTTCACTGTCAAGTGTTGTTGCAGACATCAATGAATGTTCCAGCTATCTGACCAATGATTGTGACCAAGTGTGTGTCAACTTTATGGGTGGTTTCTCCTGTTCCTGTCAATCTGGATACAAGTATTTTAACAGATCATGTACAGGTAAGACTGGTTGACTGATGTCAGGCTAACAAACTAATATTAGCTAGAGGAATTTCCTCTGTCTACCAAATCCTCCTAATGTACAATTGTGTACTAATTTATTAATAAATTCTTGCAAAATAAAATAAAATATAATAATTTTTTGTTCTGCCCTTAAGCTTATGTTATATCAATGGAAATTTAATCATTTATATAGCAATATGCCTTATAAAGTAGTTAATACATATTCATAGAGATGAGAATTGAGATGGAATTTGTTCATGTTTCATTTATTATTTTAATTATTATTTTTTTATTATTATTACAACATGAGTAAGTGAAAATAACATTCTTCATAGATTTGTTAAATCTTTTCTTCTGATGCATAAACTTAATACTGTGTGTAAAAAAAGAAATTATTATAAAGTAATTCACCTAATTCCTTTGTCATTGACTGATGTGGATGTACTTAACCCTTGTTCCTACAATTGCACCGAAGTCAATGGCTGTCCAGTTAGCAATTGTCCCAAAAAAAATTTGCTAAGTCATTCACATAATACCTTTAAGAAGAAGTATATCCTTTATATTCATGTATCCAACAGATTTGTAATTGAATATTTCAGACTGTCTACATGGTTCTTATGGATTATACTGCTGTAAGAAATGGTTGTCAAGTTGTTAGAATCCCTGAGCGCCTGTTTTGTTCCAGGCGAACTATAACTATAAGTTCTGGTATAGCGTAAGGATACAAAGGGAAAGGGGGTAGTTCGGTAGCGTGTGCAGGTGGTCAGTTGGTCAGTAGAGCAGGGAGAGCGAGTGGGGTAGGACGCTGAACGCATCAGCGTTATTGTTAGGTAGTGTTTGTTAGTTGGTGTTAGTAAAAGTAAATAGTAGTAGTGTTTTGATCCATGGTGTATGTGTGGTTCTTTGGCTAAACTTGTTAGCAGAACCCACAGTACTCATGGGAGGATACTTAGATTAGATTAGAGAGTGATGAAATAAAAGCTTAGAACTAGTAACTCAAAGAACTCTTGTGTCCAGTGTTTGTGTACTCTTTTGTACTGGTGTATAGACAGTGTGTTTGAAATATCATACCCCTAGGCCTAGACAACGGAGACGAGACCATCAACACTATATCAAATAAGAGATTCGTGACATTGGGGGCCAAGCCGGGATTATGAACCTGGAAGGCAAGTTGTACACTCATTTCTTTCGCCGGATCTCCAGTTTCACATTGAGTGATTAGGAAAATTAATAATTTCGCACGTGTGAAAAGTGCTTCAAAGTCGAGCAGAGTCAGCTTTTTTGTAAGACAAGTCCTACAGCCTACAGTTCACTGAGACTCTTAGAGACAGTCTCAGTCAGAGGACAACACCTACGGTCTACAATTCATTGACTCGTAGAGACAGTCTCTGTCAGAGACAACATCCTAAAATCACAACGGACATCGATTGAGTTTGAAGGTTGGATCTACAGGGACTGCGGGTGCCCGTCAGTGAGAATCCCTGCCAGCGTGCGGTCAGAGTGGTTACGTTTGAGAGGCAGTGACATTCCGCTCCACCCTCACCCCCGTCTGAGCTTCATCACAGATACTGTAGTGACCTTGGTCTGCGCGCACCTTTTCTTCACTAACTGGATAGAGATTCGTTTTTATGAATGACTTGTCGACCATAGCAATAATTATAAAGGACAGTATTAGCAGAACAATTACGTAGTGTCTTAGTATTATTATTTTAATTATAAGGTTAAAACTTTGCTTTGTTTAATTTCATTGTATGTATGGAATTTTTGTTCTCAATTTTTTTTTAAAAACTTGTAATTCTTAAATCATTTATAGATATTATTGTTCTTGGTTGAAATTTTACTTATACTTACACATGCTCATATATTATGTATACACTCTATATATTACATTGATTTCTGACTGTAATTTAAATCTCGACCGTACCTTCCCATTAAGTCAATTATACTGTCGGTTTGAAGTGAAAGTGTAATATTTTGGTTGAGTTACAATATTAGATAACTTTAGCTTAGGTTAGATTACAGTTAGTATTAGTCATGGAAACCAGGAGTAAATCGTCAGATAGGAAAGCAGCCCAAGCTGCCGCCATTAGAGAAACTGGAACGATCATTGGCTTAGAGGGGTCAGAATTAATAGAGTACTGTAAGATCGAATTAGAAAAAATCAGGCTTGCCGAAATAGAGACCGAAAATATTCGTATTCAATTTGAATCAGAAGAGAGAATTAGGATAGCAGAAATAAATGCCAGACAGATGGGGGAGCGGCAGGAAAACAGACAAGATGACACACGACAGAGGAAAAACTATCATCTCATGAAAAATCTTCGATATGACGAAAACAAAGACCTAGACGAATTCATAGTTAATTTTGAGCACATTGCAACACAGGTAAAAATACCTAAGGAAGAGTGGGTACCGGAGTTGCAAAGTAGGTTAACGGGTAAATTTCAATCATTCCTGATGACTGAGGACATTAGACAAAGGCAGACGGATTACGACTCAGTGAAGCTGTTGCTTCTCAAACACGCGGGCTTTAACGCAGAAAAATATAGAGCCATGTGGAATAAGGCGACACCAGTGGAAGATGACTTTAGGGCTTTTCATTCGAACCTGTTTCGTAGTTTGGACAATTGGGTTGCTAGCACTAGCACTGAAAAAACGTTTGAAGCATTAAGAGATCTTGTCTGTCTTGATAGGTTGCTAGGCAACATGAATAAGGAGACAGTCAGGACAGTTTTACTTTTACACCCCAAAACATGTGAAGATGTTTTGTTGCACATCGACAGTATCAAGGCGTCGTCTGGTCAAGTCAAATTATCAAAAAATAGCACTTTACCGTACGTAGCAGGGAGCGCGGACAGTGGTGGCCGGCTCACCGAGCAGGTCATAAGTGGGTCAGTTGAACAAAGACGAACGGGTCAGTGTTTTCTTTGTGGCATGGAGGGTCACTGGCGAGCGGACTGTAGAAGACCGCATGGGTTTGGTGTAGCGTCACACCCAGGACAAATGGGGAATAGGGGGAGAGAACCATTTAGACGTAACAGTCAGACTGGACGGCCCAGTACCCAACCAGCACCTCATACCACGAGGTGACTGTATGATAAAGTAAACAAGACACAAGCCAAGCGGACGTATGCTGTGGGTAATTCCCCACCAATAGATCGCCAGATGGAATTCTTTAATAATATGGAAGAACTAACTGCGGTAACTCGTGAGTTAGATGTTAAAGAAAGACAATTTAACGCATTAACTCCAGCTTATGAAAATTATAAAATTCAAATAAGAAACTCCAACATGGCCCATAAAGAAAAGAATAAGAAAATTGAAAAGCTGACAGTTGATCTAACTAAATCGGAGGAGGAAAGGCATTTGTTAAATGAACAAATGGAGAGATTAAAAAGGGATTACGAGCAACAAGCAGAAGAAATAACTAGGTTAAAGACTGAGCTCGAGAAATTAAATAGAAACAAAGAGTCAAATGAAACAGAATCTAAAGTAATTTTGGACACAGGGAAGAGCAGTCCAAATAAAGGAATCAACCTCAGCGAAAAATCTACGATGATTATTACAAGGAAAGAGAATGGGCGTAGTCAGGCGTGGACGCCAAACGGCAGAAAAGTAGGTCATTCGGCGAACGAAAGACACACCAACAGTATGGTCAGCCAACGAGGGATAGTTGGTCCAGATAAAAATAGAATTTACCTGACCGACAAGAGACACAGAACCCAAAACTTAGGTTGTCAGTATGGACATAGTGGACGGGTGCACCAACTACCCGTTACAAGACATGACAGCGGGAACATAGGCAACAACTGGACACATGTCCAGTACAATAGAACCAATAGATGTAGGGGAGTTAACTCTAATGTTTACAGACAGCAAGAATATGACAATGGTAATGAAGCAAATCAAAAGTATTGGAATAAAAGAATAGCCGGAAATACAGTTGGACAATACATTAGATCAGCTAGAGATAGATCTAGCAATTTAATGTGTTACGGGTGCAGGGGACAAGGACATGTCATTAGTCAGTGTCCGACAGTGCGTAGAATGAGAACAACCTTTCTTAAACGAGTCAGGGACAACTACGATAAAATGACTGGGACCATGCAACCGGGTGTGACAAAGACAGAACTGCGAGTAGAAGGGACCGGACAACAGGTAGAGCAGCAAATAGTTACCTAGCGACATTAGCATGAGACAATTCATCACTTGAGTATTTTTTATCCATGTTAACATTTTTTCAATGATGTTATTACATTCCTAAATTGTAATTGTAGGCTATGTTTTTGTTGAGATTTATTTCATATTTAATTTGGGGAATTATATGTTGTATCAATAGTGTCTTTTACATTTTTCTGTACCTGTTTAGAACACTGATGGAAGTGATGGTTCACTCTCCTACATCAAAGCTCTTAGTCTTAAATCAACGAAATAATGTTGGCTTGGTATTTATAAGATACCGGTAATTAAAAGATTTTTGGATTTTGATACTATGTTGGAAGAATGTGGTAATTCAAATATTTTCTCACTATTTGCATACAAAGATGATTAGGTCTGGGTTTGCTAGGACATAATTATATTTTTAACAGGTATTTGATCTATAATTTAGATAAAATTTACAGAAGTGTACCTACTGATGTTAGTAAATGATGTTGTAACTATTTACTGTACATGACATACAGTAATATTTTGTTATGTTTTAACTGTTGCAGAATACTAGTACTATGTTATTATGTAACGTATTAAATAAGGATTCAACACCTTGACTTTAAATTTGAAATATGACGATTCAACTTCCTTAGTTGAATCTAAAATGGAAGAGGGGGGATATGTCAAGTTGTTAGAATCCCTGAGCGCCTGTTTTGTTCCAGGCGAACTATAACTATAAGTTCTGGTATAGCGTAAGGATACAAAGGGAAAGGGGGTAGTTCGGTAGCGTGTGCAGGTGGTCAGTTGGTCAGTAGAGCAGGGAGAGCGAGTGGGGTAGGACGCTGAACGCATCAGCGTTATTGTTAGGTAGTGTTTGTTAGTTGGTGTTAGTAAAAGTAAATAGTAGTAGTGTTTTGATCCATGGTGTATGTGTGGTTCTTTGGCTAAACTTGTTAGCAGAACCCACAGTACTCATGGGAGGATACTTAGATTAGATTAGAGAGTGATGAAATAAAAGCTTAGAACTAGTAACTCAAAGAACTCTTGTGTCCAGTGTTTGTGTACTCTTTTGTACTGGTGTATAGACAGTGTGTTTGAAATATCATACCCCTAGGCCTAGACAACGGAGACGAGACCATCAACACTATATCAAATAAGAGATTCGTGACAATGGTCATGTAATGCAACAAACACCAATTCCTGTGACAAGGTTTTTTTCATCTAATCAATATGAGAAAAATCTTTTTATTATTTGGCTATTTAAAAACAGTAAAAGAACAATGAACATTATATAACATATCTTATATTATTGCTTTTTCTGTGACTGAAAATAAAAACACATTCAATTCAATACTTTTTTTTTTATTTTAATTTAGATTTGTGAGAATTTAAAAGATTTAATGAAAATGAAATAGGTTATTTCATTGTTCTTTTAAAATTACATATCTGTCTGTCTGTCTGTTAGTCTTTCCATATCAATCTCTTATCTCTATCCGGCTCTCTCTATCTCTACCTCTTCCTGAATATGTATATCTTTATCACTATATCTCTCTCTCTAGATTCATATCTCTTTATTTCTCTCTCTCTCATTTACATTCCATCCCATCAGGGTCGATCTTTCAATGTTATTCTCTCTACATGGCATATGTCTCATTATCTCGCTCACTATATCTCTCTTTTTTAAAATTTCTTTATGTTTCTTTCTGTCTCTCTTTCTTTCTGTCGCATGCATAATTTGCGGATCACGTTTCATATAATGTGATTATATCACTAATTGCTATGTTTTGATAAGAGTAATTGATTAGCGGAGATAAGTTTTCAAGCTTTGGTGGAGGAACTATGGCGCTTAATACCTGAACAAAACAACTGTTGTGCGCCCAATTTTTTTTTCTTACTCAAGACTTTATTCAACACTGTCAAGTCATATTGATTGACGTTATGTATGGGGAACATATATTGAGGAATCAAAGAGTCTTGAGCAAAAGCGAGTGCAAGGGTTCCCTTAATAAAACAATTTAAAATGCAGTGGTGCATTTTGCTACATAGTTTAATTCAATGTCTCTTTTAGACTATGTTTAAAAGGTCAATTTAGACTCGCAGAATGTTACTATTAGATGTCTCCTGGAGAAACACTATGAATAAAACATCATCATTCACCAACTATATTGTGTCGTAAAGAAAATAGAGAAGACCGTTTGATTCTTGTATAGAATTTTGTTTAAACTCCGCTGCAGACTTGGAATGCATTAGATAACGCGTCATGTAAGATTACTGTGTTGTGTACGTTTTCGTGAAAAGACTGCATTATTAGACCCTAGAGCTAAATTTCCTTGAGTCATATTTTTGTCAAAATAAATTAAAACTGAAATCTTAGCTGATCAGTGTTAACCAAATATAATGCAAAAATTTTAAAACATGAAAATACACATTGCGTCAAGACAAAACAAATAATTTTACATTTTTATAGACGAAAAGAAAAGTTCAACTTGATTGTCTCAAAATCTTTAGTTTGTGACTTAATTACTTTTAGCCCCATGGACTTCGTATGATTGTAAGCAGTCATGATGATGATAACTGAGTACTTTTATGGCACTTGTGTCCATGCTATTTTAGCACGGGGAAAAAACGATTCATTGCAAGATACTGAATAAGCCACTGTTACTACTAACTGGACTAAAGTTGTGACTAATGAAGTATTAAGCTTATTAAGTTTTATGCATGATTTCATGCATATTAAATGCATTATTTCATACTTATTAAATGTATTTGTTATGTTTTCAATGTTTTTATTTACAGCAATTAAACATTAACATATATATACACAGAATACACATTATAAAAATGTTGACTTTCTGCTTGCGTCCGGAACAATCTGTCCAATCACACACTCTGACTACCGTGTGTGCGCTATTTGGCTCTCGTTACGGTCCAGTCCACTAGTCCACAATAACATAATTATTTCATTAATAATAAATATCATCCCATACAAATTAAATGTATTATTTTAAACATATTAAAGTGTATTATTTATGATTTTATGTACTTTAATTTATGTGCTCTAAAATTGTCTCTAAAATTCTATGGTTATGATGACCCACCTTGTTTAACTGTAGTTTAATTCATGTACTTCTAGAAGTTGTTGTGTTGGACGTTATTGTGTCTGACATTCCTGGGTTATGATAGAGAGATGCCTAATAGAAACATTTGCAGAGAGTAGAACAAAATAACATTCTTTTATACATTATCTTATTTTAACAATTACATTTTATAAATTCGTTCAATTCCTGTAATTGTGTTTAAGGGAAATCCAAATTCCGCAAATAACAATGACGATCAATTAAGTTATTACATTTTCTACATTTCTTGTAGTATTTTCATCTTCCATGACTGCTAAGAAAGGCTCTTAGGCAAATTTTCTTGTCTTTTTGTCATGGTTCTAAATTCAAGCTTCCACTTAACTTATCCTAATATTTCTTTTTTTTAAGAAGGTTTATTTCAAAAACAAATTTAAAAAATTAAAGGGAAACAATTAACTGACCTATCTAAATGTATTTTGTGGATCCCTTTAAAGAATTTTGTCAGACATTTTATTTTGCTGTTGTTACGCACATTTTTTATAATAAATATTCTAATCAAAACTCGAATTTAAATTCTTGAAATTTGTTAACAATTTGATTTTTTTTTTTTTTTGTTTGATGAAGTTTAAATTCATAACTTTAATATAGGTATATATTATATAAAATATGCTTGACCAGTGCAGTGCTCTAAAACATTCTTGCTTTGTAAGTGTGGATTATTACATCTTTTTTAAGATGTAATTTACCCGAAATCTGTCCCTACTTTCCAGGGACATTATAGAAAACATATATAAAAATAAATTCCTTTATAACAAAACATGTTGTATATGGCATCCCTACAACCTCACATGACAATAAAGGAATTTACCATACATACTTAGAAACTAATTACTTCTCTGTCTGGTGTTTACAAGTAAAGTGTATGAATAAAGTGTTATAGCCGAATTTGATGGTCTATTATGTATAGCTTCAGGATCTTGGCTATATTATATATAAGCATTCTATATTTTATTTTTATGATAAAGCTGAAGTTAATGTTTCACATTGGTTTCTTAATTCTAATTCTTTTTGTTGGTGCTAAAAACATGTCTCCATTATTTCCTATTGACGTCCTTTTTATGCCTGAGAGAAGCCAATATAGGAACGGCCCATTCGCTCTCAAAAGAATTATGGACTGGAACATGCTTCCTAAAGGAACAGTTGAGGCGACAACACTTGACAAATTTGTGTCTATTGCCTAAGGCCCTAAACCCCCAGTGCATGATACCCTCAAAAAGTCGCCCTTGCAACCAGTGAACTATCATCATCAAAACTAGGCACACAAATATTGCAAATCCCCCATCTAATCAAAGGTGTTAAAATGATCAATACATTGTTCGTTAACCGTTAATATATAAAATAAGTCTCTTAAAAAATGAAACTTTTATCATTTTCTTCGTGGTGCGCAATTTACATTTGATTAAAATTTTAAAATTCTTCTTCATCTTTACTTTGAGGACCCTCGATCAATGAATTGATCATTCTGGTTCCTTTTTTTAAGACGGGTTCGCGATGTTACTGTGCATGGTTTTCATGGGGATACCTCATTGGTTGCAAGGTCTACACAGCAATGGTGTTACGAAATGGGGGTTGGAAAAAAAAGGAGGTAATAGACACAAATGGGTCAAGTGTCGTCCCATCAACTGTTGCTTTTGTAGGCAAGTTCCAGAGTTCCAGTCCAATATTGTCTTTGGTGAGAATGAGCAGCTCCTATACAGTGTTTTTTCTTTTTAACAGTCGGAAGTCTCTGTCGTGGCGTCTTCGCTGTCTAAGGGAAGATAGACGAGTTTCTGTTTAATGCCGAAGCAGTGGTTACATGTGATAGAAACTGTCAATATTTTAATAAATACTTTATTGACTAAATTCCAGTTTTTTTTCAGTAGTATTCAAGGTCTTGCTAGTCCGTTTCCGCACCGATAGATCATTCTTCATCCGTGGGAGGTTTAAAGCTAAAACCAAATTAAAACATAACACCATCAACGATTTTTTGTTTGCGAACGATATTGCTGTCAATGCTGACTCTGAAGGCGGCATACAACAATGCGTTTATATCTTCTCTGAATCTTCAATATCTTGGGCCGTACAATCAACATAAAGATGACTGAAGTGATGTATCAGCAAGCGCCTAGTAGGCGCTACGCTAAAAACAGCATCACCATCAGAGAACAGCACTCTGTCCAGTACTGTCTTCATGGACAAAGAAATCAATTCCTTACGCTCAAAAGCTAATAAAATATATTGCAGATTTCTCAAGAGAAGCATCAGACGAGAAACGAAGATCAAGGTCTATAGCTCAGCAGTCCTTCCGATAAACTTAGACAGTCTACCAGATTCACGCCAAGAAACTAAACCACTTTCACACAACCTGCCTCAGGAAACTCCTCGGCATCAAATGGCATGACAAAGTTTTTAAAAGAAAAGAATTGTTCTATAGTGCGAACCTACTAGCATCTTCACCACCTAATGCAGGCTCAACTCTGCTGGGCAGTAAACGTGGCCCGTATGGAAGACAACCGTCTCCCTAAACAGATATTCTTTGGTGAACTCACCCTTGGAAATCGTTCACAAGGATGTCACAGAAAAGATTAAAATGACACAATGAAAAAAGCACTAAATGCATTCAGCATAAAGCTAGTTGATTCAGTTCAGACATCTAAGGACAAGCAAGTTAGATATCAGCTGTCAACAAGGTGGCACAATCTTATGAAGCCCGTAGGAGAGCCACTATGAAGACACGCTCGCTAGCCCAAAAAGCAACATTAGATCACCAGCTACAGCAACCATACCCTGCCCACGGTGCCAGAGACTATTCCGAGCACGGATAAGACTAGCAGGCCAAAAATGAACTCACCATGCCCCCCCCCCCCCGATGGTCCCCCCCCCAACTGTCGGATGGCTCGATGGTCCGAGTCAATCTTAAAGGTCGAGAAACAACAACATAACATATAATTTATGGTGTTTCATTTCATGTTTTAAAAATAATTCTTATTGCATTTGTCTTATATCCAATATCAAATTATCAGTTATAATTACATTTTTTAATTTGTTTTCGTTACCTTCAGTTAATTGAATTATTCATTTTGTTTAGTGTATTGTGGATTAAAACAAGGATATTTCAGCGGTTTTTTTTTGCTGTTGTGTGTGATTAGGTACATTAAAACAAGGTGATATCAGGGGTATCGTCAATCAATATATAAGGGGAGCCTCTGGTCATGCACTATGTCATCAGGTTCAAATGGCCATGAGTTTCATGATGTTGAAGTAGAGGGTTCATAAAATAACATAGCATTATAAATAATTATATTTTAAAGATTTCTATTTCTTTGTTTTTTCACTTGTGTAATCTTGGTTTTGGAAAATCAAATTTCCGGAATTTGCACAAGAGATTTTTTTAAAGTGTTTATCTCGTCTTTTTATTTTGTCCTAATTTCATCTGTCATGTCTGCTGAGAAAAGCTCTTAGCCAAACTAATATTTTCTATTTTCTTGGTTTTTATTTTAACCTTTCACTTAACTTTTCTTTTCTTTTATTTGTTTAAAAGAAAGTTTACACCCTATAAAATGTGTTTAAAGGGCTTACAATCGCTTTCTTTCACTTCATGTTTTTGTTGATAGCATTAAGGATCTAGTAAAATAGTTTAATCTTGTTTTTTGATATGCATATGTTTTAAATACATTTGTAAAAACAATGTCTGTGAAATATTTCCTTAATTCCAATATCAAATTAACAGTTATAATTACATTTTTTAAATCGTTTTCGTTACCTTCAGTTAATTGAATTATTCATTTTGTTTAGTGTATTGTGGATTAAAACAAGGGTATTTCAGCGGTATTTTATTGCTGTTGTGTGTGATTAGGTGCATTAAAACAAGGTGATATCAGGGGTATCGTCAATCAATATATAAGGGGAGCCTCTGGTCATGCACTATGTCATCATGTTAAAATGGCCATGAGTTTCATGTTGTTGAAGTAGAGGGTTCATAAAATAACATAGCATTATAAATAATTATATTTTAAAGATTTCTATTTCTTTGTTTTTTCACTTCTGTAATCTTGGTTTTGGAAAATCAAATTTCCGGAATTTGCACTAGAGATTTTTTTTTGAAGTGTTTATCTCGTCTTTTTATTTTGTCCTCATTTCATCTGTCATGTCTGCTGAGAAAAGCTCTTAGCCAAACTAATATTTTCTGTTTTCTTGGATCTTATTTTAACCTTTGACTTAACTTTTCTTTTCTTTTATTTTCTTTTAAAGAAATTTTAAACCCTATAAAATGTGTTTAAAGGGCAAACAATCGCTTTCTTTCACTTCATGTTTTTGTTGACAGCATTAAGGATCTAGTAAAATAGTTTAATCTTGTTTTTTGATATGCATATGTTTTAAATACATTTGTAAAAACAATGTCTGTGAAATATTTCCTTAAAAGTGCTATTAATATTTGTTTGTAAATCTTTTTATTTAAAAACGAACTTTCAATTTACAACTGTATGAGATTTATATGTAATAGTATATATGCCTAACCCCTTCGCTGTATTGCTTGCTTTAGTAGCATTGGCATCGCTCGCTGGGGTTAATGTAACATGATTCGATAGAATCATAGTCTTTCTCTTCACCCACCCTGAATTCTAAGATGGATTTCTTTTTATTAAAAAAAAACAATTAAAACATAACAATAACAAGAAAAAAAAAGTATTTAAAGTTCAAGAGGTAAATGTATTAAAGTAACGCAACAACCAACGTTAAGTTATAGTTAGATTGACTTTGCATTGACCTTACTAAAAATGTGATTTTCCTGTCCTTCAAAACTGCAACCCAGACAATGACATTATAAGAATCAATATCCTTGACCGCATCACTTTCAATTGATACTATAGCCAGATCAGAAATTCTTCAATGTCCCTTTTTGTATCGTAAATAGTTTTTAATAAGTCTTTGTTTTGAAAAACTCAGCTGACATGAAGCCACAGACAAATATCGTAGGGAAACATTTGAAGTCTTAGCGAGAATATTGGAAGTGCTTCTATTGGAAGACATTCGAGACAGTCTATGAGTACATCATGCACCACATAAGTTACCACACACACTGGAGACTGTCCGTTATGTCATCATGCTCCACATCAGGTGCCACGCACTGAGATCACCCTGATTTCAAAATAAATATTAAACAACGTGGCTATCGACCATGTGTGGAAACATGTTTGTATCCAGAAAGAGAAAAACGCATGACGTAACTTCTAGACGTAATATCTCACTTGAGTTCTGACTCTGACGTTATCAAGAAAATGGTTTGAGAATGGTCAACATCATTAATATTTATTGCAGTTACTTTGCAACTCATAAATTTGTTGTCATCAAGTAAATTTTTATTTAAATGGTTTTTGTTGAAACGATTCTTTAGACTAGATCTATGTCCCAAAAAATGTGATTATGTTTCTATAAATTCTATTTGATGACGTCATTTAATTTAAGAAATGTGCATGCTCCCAAAGACAGCGTTTAAGTGATTTTATGAATGTGTTATAGCATAAAGATTGAGTCAATAATTAGTAGTGGGATCATGAATGTGTTATACTATATTGATTGAGTCAAAATGTTAATTGATTTCGTGAATGTGTTATACTTTAAAGACGTGATATCAAATTAATTTTATGACAGCTATAGATATGTACAGGGATATAGAACGACCGAGGATTTTCGTGAGTTGTTTGTATAAGGTGGTTTGAGAGAGAGAAAGAGAGTATTTTGGCGTTTCATCCCTACAAGTAGGGAACGAATTCGAGGTTACAAGTGTTCTCGCACTTTAAGAACAGCAAGGACAATCGCATTCTCTTTGGTTAAGCCTTATAAATTAATACATATATTTATTATATATTAAAAATTAAAAGTTTCTAAAGAGGCAGCAAAAGAGAGCTAGAAAAATTTGATTACACCATTTGAGGCCAAAACAATGTTATTTTCTTTTTACATTGGTTGTAAAATTATATTGTCACAAAAGAATTTTAAATTATTTATGTGGTATAATATCCTTTAGTATATCTTTTAAAAAAATATAAAAATATATCATTTATTTCCCTTGTAAAAATATTTAAGGCATAACGTTCCTTTTCAAAACTTTTTTAAACAATCAGATATCAAATACATTTAAATGTATTTATTTTTTATAACATGAACCATACAATAAAAATTATTTTTAGCCATATGACAGTAAAAACTACTGAAGTCTTGAAGTATATTTATTTTATACTTTTTAGTACATTTTGGAATTTTTTATTTTTTTTATTTTTTTTTTTTTTTTTGTAAAGAAGTTATATTGTTTTCTTAATATTTTGCTAATCAATTTAGCATCAACGTTGAATCATCAACGTTAGAGCTTTGATTTTAGAAAATATGAAACAATTTAAATGTAAGCAATAAAATAAATGAATAAAATGTGTAAGAGACCAATTCAAAGCTCGACAATAATAATCAGGTATAAAATGTCATTGTAGTAGTAGTCTCAACCTAGTGTCAAAACCTTGCTACACAACTAAAACTGAAAATAAAACAACTACCTAATATGTACTATGGAGCACCAGGGAAACTAGTCAGGATCATTCAGAGCTCTTATGAAGAAATGACATGCAGGGTGGTCCACGAAGTTAGACTCACAGATTCCTTTAGAGCCGAAACAGGAGTCAGACAAGGATGCCTCTTATCCCCACTTCTATTCATCCTTGCTATTTACTGGATAATGAAAGAATCCACAGACAAAAAGAGAAATGGGATACAGTGGAAACTCTGGGAACAACTGAATGATTTAGACTTTGCAGACGATATTGCACTTCTGTCCAACAACCAGCAACAAATGCAGGAAAAGACACAAGACGTAGCAACATTTTCAGCACTGCTTGGTCTAAATATAAATAAAATCAAGACAAAAATCATGAAGTAAACTCATCCAACTATGAGCATCTCTATGTGACAGGAAAGGCCCTGGAAAAAGTGAAGTCCTTCACATACCTAGGCAGCACCATAGACACAAATGGCGGATCTGATGCAGAAGGGCCAGAATTGGAAAAGCTAGATCAGCATTTTTACTGTTAAAGGAAATGTGGGAGTCAAAGGAGCTGAAACTAAAAACCAAACTCAGAATCTTTCAGGCAAATGTCAAAATAGTCCTACTATATGGTGCAGAAACTTGGAAAACAACAGCGATCCTTATGCAGAAAGTGCAGACATTCATAAACACATGCCTTAGAAAGATCCTGAAAATCAAATGGCCAAATACGATCAATAACAAAGATTTAGAAGAAAGAACACACCAGTTGCCCACTGATGAAGATATCATTAAGAAGAGGTGGAATTGGATAGGGCATACTCTCCGAAAACCCCCAGATAACACCACCAGACAATGCCAAACGTGGAACACACAGGGAAAAAGAATCGAGAGGAAGGCCTAAGAATACTTGGAGACTCGAGCTAGAGGCAGACACGCAAAATATAGGGTACACCTAGAAGCCATTGGAAAGAAAAACACAGGACCGTCAGGAATGGAACGCTCTTGTAGATGGCCTATGCCCCAGACGGGGTAGAAAGGCATATTAACAACAACAACACTATTTAGTCTCTTTGGAATTTGAATTCTTGGCTACTTCTATAGTATTTACAATAGTAGCTGTTCCTACAGTAGTTGAACTCTTGGCTGTTTCTAGAGTGTTTGAAAATTTGGGCTGTTCGTACATAAACAAAATTTATACGTAGCTACTGTCATTGTCACTTTCTTGGGAAAGGAACAAACTACAACTGCAGCAGAGTTTTCGGGCATAAACAATTCTACTCAAATTTCCAATTCATAGTTTAATATAATTTTCTTCTGACCTCCTGGCAGATGGGACATACTTCCCAGGGCACCTGAATAGTGTGGAGAGAGCCTTGATAGTTTTTAATGGTTGAAAATAATGTTGTTCAGGATTGAAACGGGGGAGGGGTTATAATTTTCTTCTGACCTCCTGGCAGATGGGACATACTTCCCAGGGCACCTGAATAGTGTGGAGAGAGCCTTGATAGTTTTTAATGGTTGAAAATAATGTTGTTCAGGATTGAAACGGGGGAGGGGATGAAAAAACGAATGTTGTTCCCTGACGCTAAAGTCTCTGGGAGATATGTGGCTAACTAATTATTATTGAAACAGGAGATCCGAATGGGTATTTAATGCATTTTGATAAAGTGTCATACACGTTTTTAAACTTTTGAAATAGCAACACAAAAAAAGACCAATACACATAGAGCAAAATAAATAAAAGAGAAGTAAGACTCGAGCGGCCAGTTGTTTTTTTTTTATAAGGGCATAATACAAAAAAAAGTAGCTTTAAATATACGGATCATCCAATATATCGAGACTAGCGTGATTACAAGATGACGCTAATGGATCTGAGGCCAGAGGCTAAGATGGAGCCTAGCATGATTACAAGTTGACGCAAATGGATCTGAGGCCATAGGCTATGATGGAGCCTAGCATGATTACAAGATGACGCTAATGGATCTGAGGCCAGAGGCTAAGGATGGAGACTAGCATGATTACAAGTTGACGCTAATGGATCTGAGGCCAGAGGCTAAGATGGAGCCTAGCATGATTACAAGTTGACGCTAATGGATCTGAGGCCAGAGGCTAAGATGGAGCCTCAGGACGATGATTCTAGAATCGCAGCCACGGAAAAGCTTACACTAGTAAATCGTTTCGTCCAAATTACTAAGCAAACTTTTTGCAGGCTTGCAACCCACTGATAAACCCCTCTTAAAGGGCGTTCGTCGCTTCAACGGGATTAGTTGGAGGAAGATACCAGGGCGTAAATTTACAATTCCGTTTCATAGGATAGTCGATCTTGTGTACTGTGTGTATGTGCAGTGTCGGACCGACCTGGTGTATTTTGGTTGTGGCGGCCTCCAGCGGACCCGATTTAGCGGATTCTGGTGGGGCTGTCCTGGCAAAGGGGCAATCGCAACGTGCCACTTCGCGGCCTGATGCTCGGGCTTATGACTCGTGCTTTGGTGAGGGCATAAAGAGCATTAGCTCGAAGGCCTGTTGATTCCATTTTCTAATGTGATTAATATATAAAACCTAGCAATATTTTTTTATAGATTTCACTAGTGATACAACGTTAAAGGCACCATTTACCTTCTTTTTAAAAACTGTTGACAAGATTCTTATCCATTAGACGATCATTTGTCAGACCCATAATACGATATAGTGTCAGACTTATAAACATATCCAGTGTGAGACCCATAATCATACCCAGTGTCAGATCAATATTCAAACCTTGTGTTTAAATCATAACAATGATATTTTGAGAAAATTAAATTAGAATAATCCAAAGGAGCTGTTGTGCTGATAGTCTGAAATAAAAATTGTGTTCCCATTTTCAACCGATCTTTGAGTAAATACAAATGTCGATTAAAATCATTTAATAACATTGTTTAAAAAAAAATTACTTCATATTATTGTAAACAATTGAGTAGCACATGGTAAATATTGTTAAATCATAAAGTTTTATTAATGACATCATAGTAGGCAAATTCTTCTAATTCGGGACTCTTAGCGGGAGTATCAATTTTGTTATATTTTTTTTTTGATAACTAACACCATCACCATCTTAAAAAATTCATGATAATAATAGAGTTATTAGTATTAAAATAGAACATTTATGAAATTTTTACTTTATATGTCATGTATAATCTGCAAGTATCAATAGAGTTTACAAAAATAGTAACACGTTATGAAGCGACGAAGTATCAAATATCTGCAATGTGTATTCAAATTATATTACATCATAAATCATGACTTGTAAAGTAGGGATCGGAGTTACCTATAAATTATATCTTGAGTTTTTTGCTTTTGAAAATATAGTTATGAACATTGCTTTAAATGTACTTGATTCAATGGTTGTTGATCCCGATACAATATTCACTTGAAAAACTTGATAACACACAGAGAGAGTTTTTGTGAACATACATTTTGATTATCTTGACATTTCTTTTAGCTGGTCCAGTTTCAGAAAACATTCTTCATGATTTGTTTAAAAAATGTGTTTAAGCTTATGGCAGAGACACGTTGTATTTTATCTGAAGAAATCTAAAATAGTTTAAATCTTCAAATAGTTATTTCATCAATTGACCATTAATTGTTGTTGTTTTTTTTCAATTGCACCGATAATTTTAGAAACATATGATGTCTTGTTTTACTAAAGTACGCCATTAATAATCGATTTATAACAATGATCAGTTATTAAAATCCATAAAACTTCACAGAACTCTTTAAAAAATTTTTTTTTTATAATTATAAAAATTGCTTATTACCCGTCAATTATTCGTTGATTATTTTATTTGATTTCAGCGTGTAAAATGATGTCAGCTCTTTATAATGGAAACATTTGTTGAAGAATTGATTTAATTAAATGTATGTATTGATTACTTAGTTAATCCAAACAATATTTTTAAAAAAATACATTCACATTGTAATCTAAAATAAGTGTATAACAAAAATGAGTGAGCTGAGCCGCTAGCCCATCCCCACTCCCTTCTTCCCGCAATGCGTTTAAAGATGATCCTTTTAAATATGCTAGGGCCTCTGGGACTTTAGGGGTTGCTGTTCCCACGTGAATAGCTCATAGGTCAAGTGAACCTAATTTAGTGTTACTCTTACCTTTACCGTTCCTCTATTATTATGTAGAACATTTAGCAAATATCATTTTCAGATATGTGCTAAAATGTTTTCTTAAATTTTACAGTTATCACACATATTATATAGACTATGAAGACTTTAGGGCGAGAATAGCTATTACGCCACAATTTAACTTTATTTAGTTAAGCTAGAGAAAGTAATTTATGTTCCTAAATATAGTAAACTTTGGCCATTAGCACTAGAAAGACTGAAAGTCCATTTCATAAATGTCTGAAAGAAACATCGAATACAAATAGCGTCAAAATGCAACCCTGCTTTTTGAATTTGTTCAATTTTTTCTCATTGCTCCCCACAACTTATAAATGTGACAGTGCGCTGTTCAATATATGGTTTGGCTACAAACGGAGTAATTTTAGTGTATATAGACTATGGACTGTCTGCCATAATGAATTCCTCTGACGATTGAAAACTTCATTGCCTAAATCAAGTGGAATTGATGATGTACAAAAACTTCACCTCTTGAATATCAAATCATCAAAGTTTTTTTTGGAAAAGCTCCCAGACTTATTCCTCCCTTTTTCTTCAATAACCAACAGTGCCCAACATGTCTGCCCTTTTTCGAAAAAAATTACGGAACAGTTGTTGCTGGTCATTATTTTCTTGTGCTTATAGATATAATAACTAATGGAATCGCTTATGTTAGTGCTGATAGATTCACTACCTTATGAATTAGCTAGTGTGAGTGCTGACAGATACATTACATAGGGGAATATCTAGTGTTTGTGCTACGCTAGTCTTGCCAAGATGTATTGCACGCTCCAATTAACGATAAGAAGTCTGTATTTGTCATATAATCATGCACCTTTATAGAAAGAAAAAAGTGACATCTGGGCAGACCAACCTACCCCACTCACTTGCAGTGATGCACCTCGAGTATTTGGTGCCAGGTGACATTGATTAATTTTCACGTCAACCCACATATTCCTTGTACACTAGTTAGGAAAACATCTTTGGACTCAATTTAATACTGCTATATTTTACTGGCTTTGTCTACATTTGTTCTCGTAGTTTCTTGAAACAATTCATATAACTGACCAAGCTGTTCCGATGATATAATGGTCTCTAATTTCAGGAGAAAGGTCCATTCCTATTTCCGCTGTCTTAATTGCTTGGCTAAAGTCACATAATATTTAATCTATCAAAATGACAGCCTCATTGTGTTTTGCTGTTTTGTTAGCATGAAACTCTTTCTTAATGTCAAATGTGCCGATTGCATGAATTTCAATTTGAAGGCCCTTGTGAAGATTTAATAGTGCTTTATGTAAGCTCTCACTTGAGATGTGTGTTGAGACATATCAAAGATGGCATCTACTGCCATTGCACTTTTATGACAGATCAGGGGGGAAGGCAGTTTTGTGTTTTAAGTTAGCATAATAAAGATTAATAGGCTTTTAATGTACAGCTCATTGAGCCCAGTCCTAGATTGAGGTACTGCACTATATATGACCACTTGTTATTGTTATTATTATTATTATTAACCGGCAACTCACGCAAAAAAATGGAACCTCTCATAGGCAGATTACATTGGGACATTGAAACTCTCCCGCAACAATTTGACGCCCCTGGTGCCAAACTGTATCATCCACAGGGCTGTCTAGTGGCGATGAAGGGGGCGATGTGTCGTTGGAATGCATAATCCTAGAAGAATAATCTCAGGTCGTGTGGACAATCGTCTTGCGAAGTGCAAATCATCTTCAGAGTGTGACGGACACCAGCTACAAATAAATATAAAAAAATAAATATGGTAATTACTTTTATACATATATTGGTGGGGAGGGGGGTAGTAGACAGTGTCGGTATCGCATCAGAGACATTTTATGGCGTATTTTTAAATATGATAAATTAATATATTTTTTTTTCTAGTGCTTACTGTTAACAATTATTAAAAAAATTAAGGACTAATGTGTCCTACATGTTAAATGGGTGGGCGAATATTTACTATAATACAGTTAATATTGTTGGCCTTACCGGCTGTTTATTGCCATTGTATCCCTAAAGATAGGGATCGATATCAAGTAGATTACCACTTGAAAAATTGCAATCGCTTCTTCAGAGCCAGAAAAATTTCTTGCGCAACGCTTATATTTCTTTTGTAATAAATTTACGTTAAATATGAAATTTTGTAGTTTCCTAAAAAACATTTATGACATAAAAGTTAAATTACTTTTTACATATTTTAAGGACTATATTGATTGACTTCTTTTTGAAAATTTCAAAAAATTTTTTTTTATTATAACAAAAAAAACAACAAAGATCTCACTCATTATACTCAATGTTTTGTCATATTTTTTTTAACGAAAGTTATTGCCCTTGAAAAAGGAATCCTCTTTTACGCTGTAACAAAAAATAAATTATTAAAACTGAACAATGAATTGGAATAACATAAACGTTAATTAGTACTTAATGAAAATTATAAATTGTTAGCAAGGCAGCTCCAACAAGTTAACTAAGAATATTTTAGTGTGTACATAAAAATATTTACAAAGAAAAATACTTACATTTTAACAAAATTATTTTAAAAAATATATCCTGTACAGAAAAATCTTATTTAAATAATAATTAGTGTAAATTACAGTTACATTATGTGGCTATATTTACACATAGCGATATAAAGAAAAATACTTACATTTTAACAAAATTATTTTAAAAAATATATCCTGTACAGAAAAATCTTATTTAAATAATAATTAGTGTAAATTACAGTTACATTATGTGGCTATATTTACACATAGCGATAACTCAATTAAAATTATATAAAAAATAAACCCAAATATACATATGTTTTAAATATGGTATTCCTCTGTTATTACAAATTCTTCATTTATATTTTGAATTATGTTTTGTTTAATTTAAAAAATGTTCCCAATGTTATGTTTGTAACAAAATAAAATCTTTCGTGGTGCATTCTTGTTTTTCTGTTAAGTGAAAGTAGTTAAACAAAATAATAAAAAAAAATAAAAAATTAAAGTAGTGTAGATAATATCAGCTATGTAACATTTTTTTAAATTGTTTTTATCACAGACTTAAGCACACATGACTATTCAACGAACAAATTTATAGCAATAATATCCGCTTTCAGGATACGACCATCTTTACAAATATTTCAACATCACTGCCAATTTTAAGTTCTTATATGAATGATTACGTCACACACTATTTTTACCCTGCTCCCCCGTTTCACAAACTGTGTCCCATTCACTTTTCAACCCCCCTTCCCCCCCCCCTGCCCCGATTTGTGTCTGCATTTCGGACCACACTCACAGCTGCTGTAGAGGTCTTGGCCATAGTAGAACCATTACAAATCAGGAGGAAAAAAGCAATATTAAGTTCCATAGAGAGATAAAGACGGCTGCAAGAGGATAAAACGTCGTTTCAGATACCACACTCACAGCTGCTGTAGAGGTCTTGGCCATAGTAGAACCATTACAAATCAGGAGGAAAAAAGCAATATTAAGTTCCATAGAGAGATAAAGACGGCTGCAAGAGGATAAAACGTCGTTTCAGATGCAAGAAAACTGAGTGGCGAGCAGAAGACTAAAGCGATTCTCTTTCATGCACCAGGTCGTGGAGCTTGAGAGAACAGTCTCTGCCTTGCAATAGAGAACGTCTGATCCTAATCCCAGTCAATCCGCCATATGTGGAACCCTCACGTCCTTCCATATATGTGGCCTTGATCGATGCAGCAGTGACAAAACGCAGCCTTGAACATATTCAGAAAACGAGTTTCCTAGAGACCATGTCAGTATTTTCCAACATACCAATGAAGGTGTTTACAGACGGCTCCGCCAATCTGAGAGAAAGAAAACCTAGGTTTGGAGTGCTAATGTTAAACCCACCAGGAGGACGACCGAATGAAGAGCTCTCGACAGCGATGATTGTAGCATCACATGTCGATGAGGAGCTTGAGGCTATTCACATGGCCCTAGAGAGAGTTTAGTACACATTGAAAGAGACGGAATGTGCGTGGCACGGTGTTATTGTGTAATAGGACAGGAGATCTTCTCTTGAGATATTGAGAAAGAGACTAGGCACCATCCGGTTAGTTGACATCATCTTTGATGATTTGTGCAAAATCAGTGAACTAGGAGGCAAGGTCACAGTGCAGTGGATTCCACGTAATTTCGACGTCAGTGGCAATGAGAAAGCGGACACTCTAGCGAAAACCGGTACAGATTATTGATAGATAGCACGACCGCCGGAGGAATCGTTTCTGCCAAATGATAAACAAGACCCATGGTGGACGTTCGGCCGCAGACAGCAAAGCTTAGTGACGCAAATACGCAACGAGCATTGTTCTATTGGCACATATTTCTAGCGGCTGGATTATAACAGGGATCGTGTCTTCCGGCATTGCAGCCAGGTCTCGGAGACACAAGTGCACCTGTTGACCGAATGTCCCTCATTAGATGTTGGAGAGCCCTTTGTGAGGAAAATGTTGTTTGGCTCAGCTTAGCAGATTGACCTGAAAGCCAATTTACAATACGGGGTCATGAGAGAGTAATGTCAGACCTTCACCAGAATATGTGTGTTAGTTAGCTACGCCTCTGTCATCAAACATTCTAGTCACGCCACTGTAACCAATTACTCTTACTACACCACTGTCAACAAACACCGAGCTACGCTTTTGTCAACAAACTGCTTGCACTGATTCTGATATGAAGGATAGTGAAGCTAATGTGTTGTAAACACAACAATGAGCTTTGACTCTTGGATGTCATGAGAAATGGGATGTTTAGAAACAGTATTATTTTTTGAATGAATAAAAGGAGAATCCACTAATGGCATTATTGTGCAGGGAGATGAGACGAAAGAGAAACGCACCATATAGGAAGTGGAACAAAAGGAGGAAAGGATTTTGAGATATTGTGAAATGCCAGCAATGGAGGGGTATCCGGAGGGCAATGGAATTTTGATAGTCGATATTTTAATTTGGTTCCCTACAAGTAAGGGTCACAGTGGAGAGTTGCCCAGGTGAAGAATTAGTTCAAATTGTTAATGCCTTAGTTAAGCATTTCATAACAATATATATTTACTATGGAGCTTTAAATTCATAGTTTTGATAAAAATATAAATAAGTTTGAAAACAATATAATAAAATTTAAAATGACAAATATATTTTTATTTTAAATGGTTTTTAAAAATGTAACACCTTGATAATATTTCAAAATAAAAGGGTTAAGTCGCTTTAATAATAAATACAAAATTAAAAATAAAAATGAAATGTGTATATCCTTTGAAAGAAGAGCTTTTGTTATTACCCTATCAATTTTGTTTTTTTAAACGTGAAAAATAAATATCAAAAGTTATATTTTTATAAAATATAGAAATATGCAGTAGCAATTTAACGCAGCAGTCAGAACCTTGGAGTTTTGAGGAAAATTAATTTTATCTTTTTAGTACGTTTTGTAAAAGGGTTTAGAAGATGAAGTAATTTTTATATTGTTTTATTTATTATCTTTTAAATTGAAATTGTTGGTCTTATTTAAACTATCTTCAGCGGCTAGGTAATTGTCCATCACACGCTTGTAAAGTGTTTGGACTGACTACATATAAAAAACTGTCATGATTTAAAGAACCAACGCCAAAGACGTGATGATTAGGATCACTAAAGCAGAATCAATTACAGTCAAACTCACATTTCCTGACCTTGGTTAACTCGCCAATCTTGTTATTTTGAAGTGGAACCACCAAATGATCTCTTTGTTTTGTCTTAGCATGTTCTCCTAGGTTATCTGGATCATCGGTTATCTCGACGCTTTTCGACAAACGCCGAGGCCGTTGACATAACCGGGTTCTACTGTGTCGCTAAATTTAATAAGTGGTAGACGAATAATCTTAAGCTAAGGGTAAATTAGGCGTTTGTTGTTAATACGCGACTATATGGCTGTGAAGTGTGGACCACGCATGCCAGTCACGAGTGGAAACTCAACAGCTTCTTTTCAAGATGTCTGCGTTGCATTTTTTTCATTCGATGGTAGTACACGGTATCTGAAAAAGAGATCTCTGCAAAAATGCGTTGCAAATTTTCCGCTCTTGGCAAGAGGCGCCTTCACTGGTTATGCAATTTAAAGAGAAAATAGGAAGGCCGGATTCCAAAGGAACTTCTGAATGAAGAGATGACAAGACTTATAGGACGGCCTCGACTTAAGGACGTTTGCAAAACGAGCATGAGGGAGGTCAACATAGACGGCAGGACATGGGATATCATCACTGATCAATGTTTCAGCTGATAGCGTCAAAAAAAGGGGGCAAGAGATGCATGCCTTTAGGAACAAAACAAAAAAAAGAACAGCGAACAATGGATGTTCAGAATTATCCAGGAATCAAGGTTTCATTGTGAGAAATGTAACGTAGTCTGCGATTCCAGGATCGGCCTGTTAAGCCATAGTAACTGGTGCCTTTAACGGTTTACAGTTACTGAGCTATAAAATAAAAAATATCGCTACACTCGATATATTTCATGATACAAGGTCATGTCGCTGGTCATCCATAACAGTGAATTATGACTCTGTAGTTTAATGAAAAGATGGTGGATGACTCTGATGTGAGTTATCACCTGCTCGTGCCTAGAAACTTTAATTAACTTACTTCCTCATCTTTAAATTGAAATGCATCATTAAGATAATTAAATCACATAATGGCCAGCGAGTGTCTGACTTGTAGTCTCGTATTAAACAAATAAACTTAATGACAAAACACAATGAATTAAATAATCAATAGCTAAAAGACACGATCGATATGATACAAATAATATCATTTAAAGGTTAATTATAAAATTAATCTTGAGTATTAAAATGTATAAAAGTAAAACAATTGAATTCCATGTCCAACAACTCACTAGGTAAATATGCAGCGCTATGTGAGCAAACCAAAGATGACAATTTAAATAAAACAAAGGGAAAATTAAATTATGTTTGAAAAAAATACATGATTTTTCTATAAAAAAAAATATCCAAAAAAACTTCAGATTACTGCCCTCAATAACGGCTGTATGCTTCTCTACTCTGTACAAATTAATTTTAAAATAAATTTTACAAACAAAAAAAACAACAAATGCATACTTAAATTTGGAAGGGAAATAATGAAATAATATTTTTAATATTTATTTGTAAATTAAAATAAACGATTTTTTATGAATAATGTTTATTTTAAAATTTTGCCAAAATATAATATTTATCTAGTAGGTAATAAAAAATTTCCTTTTGGCTATTTTAAAAATGTGTTATTGTTTTATTTTAAGATCTAATTATTTTTTTTTTGAAACTTGAAATTTATTATTTTAAAGTAAATATATATTATTTTCTAAAATGCTTAATCAATGATTAATTAAGGACTCGAATATTAGTCTGATAAAAGGACAACTCTCCAAAAAGATCCTTACGTGTAGGGACTTATATGAAAATCATTTAAGCCGCCCCCCCCCAGCAATTATTAGACATCCAATTATTTAATATAGTTAATGGACGTAACATAGAAAGTTTTCAGTTAAGTATAACGTGATAGGGTTGCATCAAAATGTGTCATTCTTAAATGTGCATTACTTGAGTTGATGTTTTTCAAATAACTAAGCACATTATAAGTTCATGCATTTATTTGGCCTGTGTTCAGTGGGCTATAACTAAACATTTGGGCTACTTTCTAATGAGCTAATTTTGTGTTGACTTTATTTTCTTAGCTATATGCTTTGTATTTTATGATGTTTATGACTGTGTATAAAATGGCATACTTAATAGTGTGTTAGTAATGGAATTCTTTATTTCGTAAAGAAACGTTTGCTACACGAATCATTGGTTTAAAATAGTTAATAAAAATGAGTTATGACATGAACGATTGACTTTCTCTATCTGTTCCTATCAATGGGTTACTTCTTGACCAGAACGGTTGATGGAGGCAGTGCACTCTCACTATGACATAGGGCAGTAGATTTCCTTGCATCACATTGAGACACATTTGAAAAAGCTCTTCCTGTAGTTCTTTCCACCGCTACTCAACTGATCACAACGAATCAGGAGTACTTACAACACATGTCAAAATCTGGATTTTGTTGTTGTTGAGGATGACATTCCAGCTCTGTTCAAGTTTCTAAATGCTAGCATTGCCATAGAATACAAACATGTCCCCCACATCCCTACCATTGCCAGAGAATACAAACATGACCCCTACATCCCTACAATTGCCATAGAATACAAACATGACCCCACATCCCTACCATTGCCATAGAATACAAACATGACCCCCACATCCCTACCATTGCCATAGAATACAAACATGACCCCCACATCCCTACCATTGCCATAAAATACAAACATGACCCCCACATCCCTACCATTGCCAGAGCATACAAACATGACCCCCACATCCCTACCATTGCCATAGAATACAAACATGACCCCCACATCCCTCCCATCCCCACAAAATACAAACATGATCCACACATCCTCATTGCCATAGAATACAAACATGACCCCCACATCCCTACCATTGCCATAGAATACAAACATGACCCCCACATCCCTACCATTGCCATAGAATACAAACATGACCCCCACATCCCTACCATTGCCATAGAATACAAACATGACCCCCACATCCCGCTTTGCATTTACAATTCTGGAAATAATCTCTTCATTTACCTTCTGCACACAGGACAATTGGACAAAGGTCACTATGAAGTCATCCTACCGATTCCTATCATGGCTCCACAGCAGCACATACTTTCTGATGATGAAACCAACATATCCGTCCTCGGACATTTTTCTCTTTCATACAAAACTACAGTGTCGTCTCCTTATACAACACTCCTCTGCCACATTTGTAGTCAACATTTTAAAACATAATCCAGCCTAGTCAAACACAATAAAAATAACTATCCCGTCAAAATTTTTTCGGTTTGACACTTGCACTAAAATAAACCTCCAATGACATCTTCTTCCATTGTTTTTCCTTCAAAAAAACATTTTCAAACACAAACCTCTCTTGCCAAGCACAAATATAATTCACTGCCACGACAAAATGTTTCAGTGTAACACTAGCACTGAAAGATTCACAACGCAGCCGTATCATTAAAAACAGACAAAACTTCAAGCCGCTGACATATTACCTGACTCCTACTCCAGTAGCACCTTGTTCCAGTTCGATTACTGCAAAAAAAACTTGTCAAACGTGAACCTCTCTTGCTAGACACAAGAAAAAGAAACAAGAAACATAATTGCCATATGTTCAATACGCGATATTTTTTACTATGCACAGCAACATTCCTTCACGTCTCTTGCAGTGCAACATCTGCAAAGCAATGCTTTCAAACAACACAGTTTTAGCAGACATACACAAAATCCTCTACCCTTTACCACAGCTATTTCTTCACCTCATGTCTGTTTTCCCTACAAAGAATACAAAATTTGCAGTTGAGACCAGCAGTGCAGCAACTGTCATGCGCTATACTGGCCTGCTGAGCAAAATACATCCAGCAAGTATTGAAGATGTTGCCACGTTGTCGTGAAGTAACTTTACCACCTGCGGGAGCCCTCTGCGTCTTTACAACAACTTTCTACCCAGCAAGCGTCAGGAGTTCAAAGTTTCGTGAACAAATTAAAGAATACACCATTTCTCCAGCATTTCTCCAGAATGTCTCCAGCATTTCTCCAGCCTTTTTTCCATTGTCCTTACTGTTTAAAATACAGGTACAAATGTTTCACAAAATCTCTCAACTATACATTAACACTTCTACCTCTCCAGGTTATTAACAGTTGTACATTATGGACATAGTGCAAGCCACTGAAATAAGCTTACAAATAGCAGCAATCCATACATGCAAGGAACATGTATTTTTCCAGCTAGATCCCATGCTCAGAACAACCAACCCCTTGGCTAAATCAGTAGAAAACGTGCATGAAATCACTCATGCCTATCCAACAGCATGTGTATAAATGGTTTTCAATAAAAACTGTGGATTGATTCACAACGTTCCAATGACCCGACATGGCACACCAATGTAGCGTCGATTGTTGTCTGTGAAGATGGTGAGCCACTGCTGAAAGAAACATTTGCATCCATTCCAGAGGCAACTCGTTTACGCATATTTGCACACTCAGTATGAATAGCTTTCTTAAGGTTTCCCGCATGTATTTTATTCTAGGGACAATGGCTGGAACAAATAGTTGCATCATGTTCCTGGTAAAAGAACCTAAAAGCGAATCAGGCTTACTCAATGCCAATCGTACATGTACATAATAGCATTGAGGAAAACATTTAATATTTTGCATTCCAGTGGCAAACCATTCCATCATAAAATCGTAGAGAGGTGCTTTAAAATAGAGGTCGCATGCCTGAACTATCTCAGATGATCTGCGCATGGAAAAATACAAAGGATTAAAAACGCACTTCAAGCAAAGCCTGTAATTAGCAACGGATGTGAAGGCAACAAGATCAACATACCATCCAAGATTAATGCAACAAAACTATTAGGATGACATGACCATAGATAGTACACACATTCGGAAAGCCTGATTGATTTATCCTTTTTAACATGTAATACTCAACATGTTTTATATTAATACTACTAAGTAAAATATTTAAAAAAGCTTTCAAGCATTGAGCGTCATACGTGACCTGTTGAACAAAGGTTAACAAGATTTTATAAGCACGTGACTATTATAGTAATTGATAAAGAGCCACTGGTATGGTGCAGGACTGTCTTTAGGACTATATTTAGGACTGTCTGTAGGACTTTATAGGAATATTTGTAGGAACTTTGTAGGACTATATGTAGACATGTATTTAAATCTGGCTGTAGGACTTATTTTTTAAAGGACATCAGAAAGGGTTTAAGACTATCTTTATGCCTATAGTGTAAAAGCAGACGTATGTTTTAGATAATGAGAATTTGTCACTTTTGTAATACGTGAACAATCAGGCAATTTCTCTAAAATACACCTGGCTGGTGTAAAAATATTGTATTTGGTGAAGTTCTATTCTTACACTGCCGTATCTTACGTCGGACACCAACTATTAGAAATTAATTGGCAATGTAAGCTCATGACTCATTTTGTTTGAAAGCCTCTGGTGCCACGAGCTCTCATGTGATTAAATCTCTAAATTACCTCTGATACCACCATGTTTTAAAGTACTCACCGAAACACACACCTACACAATACCTCAGCCACCAAAATGTAATAATGTGCCCAATGAAACACAACACTATTGTAATGGTTTGTGCTGGATATTGTAAAATTCTGCCACGTAAAGTCGCCCTTGTCAACAAATACCCAATTACCCCAGTTTTCCCTTGCAGTAGTATAACATGTGTAATCTCCCTTGTTATTTTTGGATTCCGACGTGCGACAGTTCAAGCAAAATGGTAATCATGCATTCCCCCACTCTCCTATATTTCTTCTGTGTGGAAGATCAAATCCGTTATATCAGACTATTTGTCATTGGATGGGAAAACACACAACTTAATAACCAGTTCATTAAAATCTTTCCTCAACTGCAATAAATAGCAGAAGCAGATTAGCATCTGTCTTTGATTATCCTATCACGTGATTAAGAATGCTGTAGCCAACAATACTTCATTAGCGTCATCATTTGCAACAACCTAGATTACTAGTAATTACGCAAATATGAGTCTGATACCTTTTATTATTGCACTTGTTTTGTTCTTAAAATTATGTAGCAATGATTCGATCGTGTTTGTTATATAATATGTACTCAATGTTAGTGTGTTTAAGCACGTCTATACCATGGGTAGCGACACACATTGATATGGCAAAGACACCCCATCATGGCGATGGCAGTTTGTTTTTCCCACAATCCCAAATCTCTTTTTTTAACAAGATTGCAATATGCATATTATGTACCTATAAAATTAATGATTGTTAATGATTAGGTATCCCATAATGTTTTATTAAAATGATAACTTGGTCTAACATTGTCACCAAACCACACATTCAGACCTTGGCAATGACAAAGACTTATAAATCTATCCCAACATTGGAATTATATTTACAAGCTATGTCACATACACAACTTGAACTGAATTCGTTGCTGTTGGAATTTGACATGTCAGCTTTTGAATATTCGCCTAGATACTTCTTATCTATTTTGAATCATTTCACATTTACTCTGGTTGCATTCTTACTGAACCGACTCACCTTGTAACTGGAACTAAGGGATCGTTTTTCACGTTCCACACCAAACTACATACGGCTACGATATGGACCTCGAGATTCAGGGACTCAAACCACCTATGATTTATCACTGGAGAGTCCACTTCCCCATCGCAGACATCAACCGGAAACAATTGGAACAAGAAGTTGCCGCCTTCTATGAACGGGAACGTCTATTTCGCTACTCATTGAAAAACTCTGAAGAGGGGAAATGAGGACATCCTTCTGGAACGTCCCCATCGCAGACATCAACCGGAAACAATTGGAACAAGAAGTTGCCGCCTTCTATGAACGGGAACGTCTATTTCGCTACTCATTGAAAAACTCTGAAGAGGGGAAATGAGGACATCCTTCTGGAACGTAAGGAAATCTAACACTTATTGACCTGCAGAGATAAACTGTGAAACTGTATAAGCTATCGTTTACCACGATTAAACATATGACCTTGAGCAAATATATCATTTATAATAATGATGCTTTCAGTATTTTAGAGAAACTTATATTCACATAACGTACATTTAAAATGTCGCTGAATTCAAATTCGTATTTGAATGTTACAAAATAGAATAAACTATGAAGTTATTGTATATAACCATGGTAAATAAATATTTGCTCCTTTGACAAAGACTTCCTTTCACTCTAAAAGTATATAAACAAAATTCCCATTGACAGAGTGCCAAGACGATATCTCATAAGATATATGCCATTCAAAAGACAAAACATAAGTAATATCACAACAATCATCTTACAGACACTGTTGAGTTATCTTTACAGCATTTGTGCTCCTGATTTCTCGAGAAAATACAACCGAGGTCGACATTAATCCAGTCAGGAAAATGCGTACATCAAGAATGTGCAGGACGCTTCCAGTTACTTTTAGATATGATTTCTCACTGGAGTTTTGGCTCTGACGTAATTAAGTATGTATTTTAGAATCTTCTCAACGTCATTAGTCTTTCTTTGGTCACATTAACAACTCTTAAATGTGTTGTCATGAAGTAAATTCTAATTTATATTAGTCTTGTTAAAGAGACTTTTTAGTATATGTCCTTGCAATGACATTATATTAAGATGATTTCGTAACATATCATCTTAAATGTACATGACCCCAAAAACTGATGCAAAATAAATGTACTATGTTGATTGAGTCGAGAATGAGAAGTTTTTTATTGAAAGTTTTATACTAAATTGATGGTGTAAAGAAATATAAGTGATTTAATGGATTCGTTATGCTATATTTGTCAATGAAAGAATTAGAAGCGATGAGGGAATTTTAATTTTATTTCTTTTTTCTAGTGTGGGCTAAGCTCTAAAAAAACATCTTTTTTTGCATCCATTAAATACCACCACACCACAGGTGGGCATATTTTAAAGAGTTTAAATATTCTAACTTATTACTGATCAATTTTAGAGGTCGCAGATAAGCAAATGATATAGTATATGTTAGGGGAGATTGGGCGAAAGAGCATTTGCTTGAAGGGGTGTGTGTGAGAGAGATAGGCTATTTTAGCATTGTGTCCTTACAAGTAAGGAGCGAATTCAAGAGTACGAAAGTACTCTCAATTATTGAACATTTAAAAAATGCCAAAGCATTAGCTTTATGCATAAATAAATACATTTATTTTAATTTAAATATTCAAAGTTTCCTGAAAGTAGCAAAAGAAATTTATAAAAGTATAATTCCGCCATAAAATTCATTTTTTTTGTGTTTTCTTAGTACACTATTTGTATCTACACATTTTTATGTAAAATATTTAAAAATAACACTGCGTCATGAAATCCTTTAATATATCTATATAAAAAATATAAAATATATAATTTATTTGCCCTGAAAACAGATTTTGACATAATTACCCTTATATTTTAAAAAAAAATTAATAAAATAAATTAAACTGTAGTTATTTCTATAATATGAAAAATAGAACATAGAAATAAAATAGACATCAAATAGAACTGCTTGTTTAGTTAGATGAGTGTGACAACTCTAACGTTTTGGGGAACATTTATGTTATGCTTTTTAGGACATTTTTTGGAAAAGTGTGTTTTTAAAACAAAAAAAAATAATAAAATTTCGCTCATCAAGTTAAAAGGAATGTTGTGTCATAAATCATTATAGGCGGTTATTTAATATTAGAAAATATTCAACAAAATATCTGCTAGCTAGATAATAAATGAGGTAAATGTGTAAGTGTCCAACTCAAAGCTAAACAGTAATAATCAAGTAACGACTGTCACTGTAAGGAGTTTAGTGTTTCAGCAGTTGTCTCAACTTAGTGTCGAAACATTGCTAAGCTACTAACACTGAAATTAACATACTTGACATTTAGTTCCTACAGTATTTATTGGAATCCAACCACCTGTAACATGTTTAAAATTTCAATAACATGAAAATAGTACATCATGAAGTAGTGGAAAAAACATTATTATTTAAGAAACTGAAAAGGACTTATATGGCAACACACAATAGGAGATCTTTTTAGCACCAAAAAAAGTTTTAGAATTAAAAAAATCAAGGTTAACCATAAACTCCAGAAGATGAGGAACAGCTTAATTCTATAACCATTATATTTAATGCCTATGTAGAATGTGGTCAAGATCTTTAACCTATACATACTAGACCATCACATTTTGCTAAAACAATTTCTTCAAACAATTTAATTGTAAACACCAGACAGAAAAGTAATCTCATTTTTTTTTATGCACAGAAAAGTGTATAGGGATAAGGAAATAATCTGATTATCGTATGTGTCAAACCGTACATTGTTTCTTAGTCTTCTCTACCATCAGCTTAGTACTAAACTTTGTTATGTGTCCATCAAACTCTGCATTATTTTTTAATCTTCTTAATCAAACTTTGGCCTATTACTTCGTCTTCACTGACGTAATATTCATCGTAATGACATGCATGAATGAGTGAAACAATGTTAGAAACATTACAACATCGGAGTCCTTCTTGTTCAAGTAGATGGGAAGAATCCCGTCATCTGTTGAAAGATTTGGCCAAAATGTCTGAAATATTTCATTCACTGTATGGGACCGAGCTATTGCTCTTTAATGGCCCAGACAAGTATGGAACATGCCTGCCTCATCTGCTGGGCAGACCCTTACAACAGGCTCTCGACATGGTTGGCTGGGAGAACCCCAGTCACGCCAGTCGCTAATGTTATGCACCCGGCTAGAAGGTGCTCTACTGTTTCCGGTGCCTGTCCACAATGGCGGCAGCTCGGGTCCCGGAGTGGGTTCAACCTATTTAGATAGCTCCTCGTGGGGCAGTGCTCTGTCCTCATCTGTGTGATGAGGCGCTGCTGGTGGCGATTAAGACTCCGCCATTGATCACCCTTGTGGTTAGTTTTAGGCATGCTCCGGTAAAGCTTTCGGGCAGTGGTACCCTAATCACATTCTTTTCTCCATTCCTCCTGGAAGAGGTCCTTAATCCAGGCTTTGACCCCCAGTTGGGTCATTGGCCTGTCAGGTTGGAGTTGGGAAGAACCATGTTTCGCAAGCCAGTAAGCTCTGACTTGTGGGGAAATCCCCGCGTGTCCCGGAATCCATTTAAGGGTCACATTCCCTCCGAGAGATCGTATGTCTCGCACGAGTTCCATGATTGCCTGTACCGTCTTAGTGTCCCAAGAGCACCTCTTCACAATTTCAAGAGCACATTGTGAATCGGTGAACACTACGACGGATAGAAATATTGTGCGTTTTGCCAGCCGACGGCGCGCTTGTCTCAGGCCCATAAGAATAGCTTTAACTTCTGCTTCTACTGCAGAACTGTTCTTGCCGCTTGGGCCTTAAATCTCATCTGTTGGAGGTATCCCCTTCGGATACTGTAATGATCGCGCCATAGCCCGCCCGCTTTACAAATTATATATATATATATATATATATATATATATATATATATATATATATATATCTATATATATATATCTCATTAAGGTAGTTATCGGGAATTATATTTTAGGCGCTAGTGAACTCATTGAACAAACTCAGGCGTATATATAAATAGCCTGCGTCTTGTTTAATCCGTCTTGTTCGACTTTTAGTGGCCAATTATATATAGAGATGAAAATTCACCCTTTTTCCTAATCCACAAAATCTGACATAATTGTTAATAAAAATAAATAATTTGGGATGCTAATAATTAATATTAATTAAAATTAAGATTTGAAATTAATTTTTTTATTTGTTTCTTTTTTGGTAGAGATAATTAATGAGAGGTCAGCTGGGACGAGCACATTTACAATGTATGTAACCAAACAAACAAGACCCCGGGGTTCTTAAGCCGAAATCTAAAGATTGGCAACACCGGGTTAAAAAAAAAATAATATAAAGCCTTTGTCCGTCTGGTTTTAGATTATGCATCTTCAGTCTGGGACCCATTTAACCTGAAGTGCATTGGCAAGTTGGAGGCGGTCCAGCGACGAGCAGCACGCTTTGTCCTGAACCACAACAGGAACACCTCTAGTGTTGGCAGCATGCTAGAAATACTAGGCTTTTCGCCATTGGAGAAACGACGACGACTATCCTGGCTCTCCATGATGAACAGATAAATAATGGGCTGGTCCACTTTTCCAGTATTAAACAAAAACGCGTCCCTTTCCCCCATAGACAGCGATGAGGCCATGCTAGGCAATCAGGCTAATACCAGCAAGAAGCCAGTATAGGAGCTGCTCATTCCTGCACAATACAATCAGGGACTAGAGCAAGCTTTCAAAAGGAGCAGTTGAGGCGACAAAACGAGACACATTTGTGTCATTTGCCTCAAGCCTCAAAACCCCTAGTGCATGATTCCCTCACAAGGTGGCACTTGCAATCAGTGAAATATCCTCATCATAACCAGGCACAGAAACATTGCAAATCCCCATTGCAAAACAACATTGAATAGGAGACAAAATGAGCAATACATTGATCGTGGGCCCTTAATATATAGAAGAAGAAGAAGAAGAAAGAGAAGGATAACGAATTACAGAGAGATTGAGAAAGACTTACAGATATAGAGATTTAGAGAAATGGATACAGATAGAGAGAGAGGTGGACATTAGGATAGAGAGAGATGAATAAAGATTGAGAGGTATATTGAAAGACAGAGAGATATTTATTTATTTATTTATTTAGGCATTTTTATATAGCGCTTACCTTAAAGCTCTAAGCGCTTTACAATTATTAAAAACATGTAAACTAAGTAAAATAAAAATGAGACACTAGAGATATAGAGAGTTAGAGAGAGATAGAGAGACAGGGAAATGACAGAAAGAGAGATAGAGAGAGATGTATAAAATAGAGAGTGATACAGAAAGAATAGCAAAGAGATTTAGAGATATGGAGAAAGGCTGATATACAGAGAGATGAAGAGTGAGAGAGTGAGTCATAGAAAGATAGAATGTAAGAGATAGAGAAAGACATAAATATATATAAATATATATCATGATAGAAAAAATATTTAATGATAGATAAATTGAGTTAGAGAGAAATAGATAGAGTTAGAGGGTGATATAATGAGACAGAAAGAGAGAAAATTGCCAAAGATAAAATAAGAAAGAAAGAGTGAGAAACAGAGAGAGTTGGAGAGAGAATTAGAGAAAGAGATATAAGAAATGAAGAGAGATAGAATGAGCAATAGTGAGAGAGATAAAGAAAGAGATAGTAGAATCTTATTCTTATTTCTATTTTTGTACTTTCTTTAACTCATAATTCTATGTCATACATGTCTAATGCAAATGTATTTTACCGATGACAGTGTGGGAACTGTATGAATTAATACATACAACGATTCACCCCATTTATCAAAACATTTTTTTTTCCAATAACAATTTGAGTAAAACGAAAGAAATTATTACTATTACCAACCAAAAGAACCATGAAAAGAAATCATTGAATGTAGTTATCAAGATGTTTATTTGGTGAAGTCAGTGGAATTAAAGGTAGCCATACGTGACATGTTTTAGCTGAAAACTATTTAAGTACGTAGCCATAAAGATCCCGACAGTTGAAAACTTTTTAAGTAGGTAGCCATAAAGATAACGACTAGTTACAAACTATATAATTAGGTAGCCATACATATCCTAACAAATTAAAAACTATATAATTAGGTAGCCATAAAGATCCCGACTAGTTACTAGTTAATTAAGAAATGTTCCATGTTGCAACCTCCTTAATAACGTTTGCTAATATTTCATTTCCCGTTTGGCCAACTTACTTTAACTTAGTTTAAAGTTAGTTTAGTTTAGAATAGTTTGATTTAGATCTTTTTTGTTTATTTAAGTTAAGATTATGTCAGTTTCATATGGGTTAAGTTTAGACTATTTCAGCTCAGGTTGAATAATAATACGTGACTTCACGTTACATTAGTTTAGTTAATAATCGTTTATTTTACTTTAGATAAGTTTACTTTAGATTAATTGAATTTATTATGGTAGATTAATTAAAATATTTTTAGTTTAGAATATTTAACACTACACATGTAGATAAACGAAAGGAAATTTTACCAAGTTTAAACCATTTCTTAAATTTAATTTCTTGTTTGTTTTTTTTTGTTTTTTTTTTTGGGGGGAGGGGTTGGGTGGGGGGGGGGGAATTCGCCTGAAAACACTTGTTAAAGGCGACATTTGGTTTTGGCGGAATATGCCAGGTTCTTTAGCTTCGGGTTATAGAAACCCTACTATTCCGTGTCCGGTGCGCCACGAAAAGGCAGAACCTTTGCACCGGGCAACCTAAACCAGTTACAGAACAATCCATAATGGTCTAGATTTAATTAAGATCAAACTTAGAAGATTTAATGGTTTATATATTTTTTTATTTTCTTTTTAATTTACCAGATTTAATACAATTTTTTTTGTTTCAATTAAATTAATTTTTTTAAATACAAATTAGACATAGTGTCTTAAGATTTTTTTCCGGACATTTTTTGGGGATAAGTTTGATCTTAATTATGGGGCACCCCAACACTAAAAATCAGCAGCCGCCCTCGCAGTAAAGGATCATGGGGTCGGACTCGTTGGGGCAATTAATCTGTTTCGTGAGGTCTTACATAACGTGTATGCGCGGACGTACAAGAAGTCATGCTGCCGTCTTTTTTTTTAGGTGGACCAAAGCGTGGGTGCTGGATGGCCGAATGGTCTAAACTGTGCAAATCTCAAACTGGTGGTCGGGAGTTCAATTCCAGCCAAAGCCCAGTCAAACACCCGACAAAAAGATGGCTAACTTTCAATTCAAACCAAGAGCCAAAATGCTCACTAAATTAAATAAATTATCATTTATTGATTCTCATTGTAATATACAAAAAAAGACAAGAAAAGAAAAAAAGACAAAACAAATGTAGGTAACATCGTGAATGCAACATCTTTAGATTTGTTCGTTGCTTAAGGCCATTGGACTTTTTATGTTGTCAAACCAAGGATAAATGTATCTGCTTCCTTCCGGTTAATATCATTTCCTCATTTTTTCGACATTTTGTTATATATGTGGAATCGTTTGCAAAATAAGCAATGACCACGCCTGCATAATAAAACCTACTGTTGCTAGACCACGTAGATCGTCAAGTTTGTATGCAAGCTTTTATTGCAAAATAAATTATTGATGCTAAAACATCGCACGATAACCATATTAATCGTTTTTGAATCTGATTCCTGTGTCAGTGATGATGTTTGGGAAAGATATGCCCCGCACAGTGACTGTGAACCAGGAATAAAATCCCCATAGGTGGCAATCTACAAACATAAGTGGCTAACAACCCACATAAAATTTCTATAAAAATGCAGTTTACAAAAAAAGGCAGATTGCGTCCTTGCTGTTCCTACTATAATATATTAAAATGCAGTTTCAAAATTTTTTTTTAAAAGTTATATAACTGTTTAACCTGGAAAGACATACACACGAAACAACATAGGAAATATGGTTTTTAAACATAGGAAAGTTCGTATACACAATGTCCCCAAAATTGTGAAAAAAAATGTTTCTTTAAAATTCAAAAAATGCTTTCCATTATATATTGGTATCTTGAACCACAGATCAGTATTGATCAGATATTGATGAGTGTGCAGAGAGAACACACACATTAAAAAAATTGCGTTTAAACACTGAGGTCTGTTACCCATATTCCTGTCAAAGTAAATAAAAACTGAACATTGTAATGGAACTTGCCAATAAGGTAGTTTTATTTAAAATTAAATTTATTCAAAGTAGGCCTTTTTCAAATGAACTCAATGCCAGGTGGGAATATCTCAATTAATTTAAATGCAAGAAAGAAATGGTTCAACTAAAGTTAATTCAACAAAGTAATAGTTCAAATGAATTAAATGCAACATAGAAATAGTTCAAAAGAACTCAATGCAAGGTGGCCATAGTTCAAATAAATTTAATGCAACTCAGAAATAGTTAAATGAACTAAATACCAGGTGGGAATAGTTTGAATTAAGCTAATGCAAGGTTTGAATAATTCAAATGTTTTCAAAGCAAAGTAGGAATAGTTCAAATAAATTAAATTCAAAAGAGGAACAGTTCAAATAAAATCAAAGCTATATTAAAAATCAAAGCCTATGGAAATTAAGGTATTTTTAAATATGTAAAACAATTTTTGCTGAAAAAATTTGTAACAAAAAATATTTAATTCTATCATCACAAACTACTGCCACGCTGTGTAAGGAGAAGGGTTTGTTTTCAGGCTTGCTCAGTGACGCGTTTACTCCATGCTTGCTCAGTTTGAAATTGCTCTGCTTTATGTAACTGCAATACTGGATACACTCTGAGAGGAGACACAAAAGTATAGGTGAGAAATTCATTTTTAATTTTTTTTTTAAATTTTGGGGGAAAAGCGAAATTTCCCAGTTAAATTGTATCATGTCTTTTAATTAAGATGTTTTTTATCCATAAATTATATGTACATTTTTATCCTAAATTTAACATGTTCATTAAAATATCACTGAATGCCTGGATGTACAGTGTTATCCTACATTTAACCTGTTCGTTTAGATATCACTGAAGACATCAACTGTGATTTTTGAGTTGAAGACTGTGTCAACACATAGGCAGCTGTTCTTGACCAGGAATAAAAATAACATGTGTGAAGGTATGTCTGATAGATATATTTGAGTTCACTTTTTTTTTTTTTTTTTTTTAATTTGGGGTTTTGTGTTCCTTAATAATAAATTATATATAATTTAATAAAATCCATTTAAACATATCAATTATGCTTATCCTGATTTTCTAGAAAGATATAATCTTGAAGCTATAATGGCCATAAGAGATGAGTCTTAAATTATTAAATGTTAACATTTGTTTGTGTCTCAGATATCAATAAATGTACAACAAAAACCAAAAACTGTGAGAATATATGTGAGAACACATGAGGAAACTTCATTGCAAGTGTAACTATTGTTGCACTGTGGGGACTGACAGGAATCTTTAACTTCAAGTGTAACTATTGATACACTCTGGGGACTGACAGAAAATGTTGTGTCAAAAGTAAGAAGTAAGAAATAAACAGATAGGAATGATATGAATTAATATCAAACTGTACCACATGCATTGTTGTAGCTTGGACTAGTGCCACCAGCTTGGGCAAGATTTTCTCTACCCCAAAAATATATGCATTTGGATGAAAATGCCACCCCTCCATATAAGAGAAGAAGTACTCCCTGGAGGGTAACACACTTTTTGTCTGCCACCCTCCTTCCTAAACCACTGACCACAGGAAATGTAATTCTAATGTTTTAAAAGGGCTTTAAATAGGTCATCTATTTCTGTAATCCTTTAATGAACATAAGGATGAAATTAGCAAAGCTTTAGTAAAATTTATTAAAAAATACTACTATTGCAAATGTTTATAGCGTATTTAACACAGATGTATATGAGTGACAATTTTTTTAAAACTGAATTTCAAGGGAAATTGTGTGTGGTCCCAAATTTAATGACATCTGTATTTTGTACAAGGTACTAACACTGAATATTGTTTGAGTAAAAGTGGATACAGTCTTCAAGGAATTTGGTCATGCCAAGGTGAGTGGTGAGCTGAGAAGTCGATATTTATTTGTTTATTTTGTTTATTTTTTTTGACATGCCCATACCAGAATTTTCTTTGTTGATTAAATATAATTGTTTTAAAAATTTCTATGTGAAATAAAAAAAAATTAAAATGTCTTAATTTGTTTATGTAATAGACCAAGTTGGCTGTAAATCTACACGTGACACATGTCACGATGGCGTAGTAATTTGATTATAACTTTGTAGTCATTTGTGAATCACGAGAAAAAGTGGGAACTCTATTTTTCTAGTGCGGAGGTAGACCTCACGAGTTGGTAGATTGAGGCAGTGTACCATTTGATCTGACAGGAAGCAGACATTTTTTTATTCTCTTTTGTATGGATTAATGAAGTATGGAAGTTTTGAGATTCAATTGTGATGTGGAATATTATATAAGTGTGTGATTGTTGCATCCCAGAATCATTATTGCAGGACATCATTAGAGCCAGGCTTATTATTGATGTGGTTATAAAATCTAATAAAGTACTATGCAATTTATTCATTGGACAATATTATTACTTATTGATTGAGAGAGATTGATCATAATTCAAGTGATAGCGGCAGGCCATCCACAAAATAGCAATATTTAGCCATTTTACATCTTCAAAAGATTAGCATGTGTTACAGTCTATAAATTAATGTTTTTGTTTTAAATATATATTTTGAAATATTTTTAAAAAATTAAAATATTTAAGTTGAAAAAAAATGTATCCATCCTTCTATTTTAACAGATATCAATGAATAAACATTTGATCAATTGAACCTGTGTGACCTGCTCTATGCAGCTTGTGGTCAAGGTAAAAGGGGATTCAATTGTAGCAATGACTGTGCCTGTGGTACTGGTGCTGCCATATGTGACCCTGTGAGATGATTCCTCTGTAAACTGGGATTTACTTGTAAGTTTAACAGTTTGAATATTGTTTTTCATGTATTCAGGTAATATTTTTACTTAATAAATGAAAAGTAAGTTGAAATTTACAAAATTTTTAATACCGTTTGTGACTATATTTCCATGTTCTTTGTAACCATAGTAACACACTGTGATAGAGATGGAGATCAGTGTACTATTGTACTCCTCATCAGTCAGGCTGGGAAAAAAATGTGTGTCAACAGTTTTGGCAGTGCCAGTTGTCAATGTTTAGAATGAAACAGTAAAGAAAATGGACAATGTCAAGGTAAATTATTTTGTCAAGGTTAATCTTTTTTATTTAAAACTAGTGCTTGCAAAAAACATAAAATGTTGTGTTCATCAACTTATAAAAAAAGGATTTACTAAGGATTTATTTTGAAAATTTTTGTCATTTAGATCGGACATTATAGTTAAAATGTGTACCATTAATTATAAAATAGTAAAAGACATACACGTTTAGATTATGTGAGTTTAAATTTTAATTTAACATTAAGCTCAACCTTTAGAACATTAAATTAAAACTCAGAAACGAATATTTATTATACATATCAGGATAAATTTTGTTAAAATTGTTATTATGAAAATCAATTGTCCATGTTGGAGAGGGGACATAATAACTTTTTGCTTTTTTATTGAATGCAATTTGGGTTATACTAAATCTAAACATTTTAATTTTACATGCCAATAATATATCTTGTTATATATTAATTCAAATACCAATAGAGTTGACTGTCAACTGTTATTCCAGAAATCAATGAATGTTCCAGCCATCTGACCAGTGATTTTGACCAAGTTTGTGGCAAATTTATGGGTTGTTTCTTCTGTTCCTGTCACCCTGGATACAAGTATTTTAACAGATCATTTACAGGTCAAACTGGTTGACTGATGTCAGGCTAACAAAATAATATTAGCTAGAGGAATTTCCTCTGTCTACCAAGTCCTCAACTTTACAATTGTGTACTAACTTATTAATACATTCTGGCAAAATATAATAAAATATAATAATTTTTGGTTCTGCCCTTAAACGTATGTTATATCAATGGAAATTTAATCATTTATATAGCAATATGCCTTATAAAGTAATTAATACATATTCAGAGATATGAGAATTGAGATGGAATTTGTTCATTTTTAATTTTATATTTATTTTTTTTTTTTTTCCTTACGACATGAGTAAGTGAAAATAACATTCTTCATAGATTTGTTAAACTTTTTCTTCTGATGCATAAACTAAAGGATTTGACTTACCACCCAGAACAATGATAAGGGAGAGGAGGGGGAGGGTGGCGCAGAATCACGTTGTTCCTTGAGCCGTCGCACATCGGAATCCAATAATAACAAAAGAGATTACTCGGGTTATTGTACGGCAAGGGCAAACTGATGGTATGGGGTATTATTTAACAAGAGCGATTTTACGGTGGAAGAATTTACAAAATTTAGACTCAAATCATCACAATATTGTTGTTTTGTTTCATTGGTCACATTAAAACATGTTGGTTGCATGGATCTTGTATTGTTGTTTATTTGAGGACCTTAAAGCAAGTTGGTATCAGAGGTATTGTAGAACTTTGAGCATAGGGGAGCTAGGGGCATCAGTGGCTCTCCATCAATTTGAGCATAGGGGAGCTCGATGCACGAGTAACTCTCAAACAACTTGAGTCATACAGCTTACATTGACAATTAATTTCTATGTAACTCCTAGTCAGCAAAGATGGCTACAAGTCAAAAAGCCATCAGTATTGTTATTAAAGTAGAGGGTAGGTAATATAGGATGACATTCTAAATTATATTATTTTGAACAAAAAATTTACATAACTTTTCTTTCACATTCTTCACTTCGATAAAATTTAAAATATTTTTTTAATCAAATCCAGAAGTATTTTGTGTAAATCTTGTACCACTAATAGAAATGAAATAAAATTAAAATGCAAGTTCACAAAAACTTTCTGTTATGAGTTAACTTTTTTCAACTCTCTAGTGGATTCTAATCTGACTAAAAAATTAATTAGAGCAAACATTTTGTTTTATCATATAGTATAGAGCGTTCAAACAAAAATTTAACGTACAATTAGATTGTGTGAACTCAAAAAAGTAATCGACCAAATTTCTGTTTGATGAAATTTCCGTCGCTGAAATGTATGTCAATCAAATTTCAGGTAACCATAATTAAGGTCTATCCCTACTTTAAATGTTATGCTTTTATTGTGATCTATGATTTGAACACAATGTGCACATGTTTATACTTCGTCGTTTCATTCAATGTTATCACAGTTTTTAATTTTTTTTCTTCTTTTTTTTTTCTTTTTAAATAATAAAAAGAACCGATACAAGGCAACAATAAAAGTAAGATTTCTGCCTATCATCAAAAGCGGCGAATTTTAAGCACAGTATGATATTTATAATTAAATAACGAAATCCTCTCAAAATAGTATCTTTAAACATACTGATGCTCATAATTTATTTCACGACTCCGGTAACGCGTTTATTTATTGAACATGTATATGGATATAATTTTTTTAAATAAAATATATTTTGTTTTGTTGTGTTTTTTTACTTATTTTTTCCAAGGGTAGCCCACTGGTTCAGAGTAGAATCTATAACATGCAATTATAAACGATTTTTTTACATTTACATTTTATTGATTCTTTCACTTTCAATAATCTTGGTTTTGGAAAATCACAATTCCAAAAATAAACAATGGCGATCACTTAAAGTTATCAACTTGTCTCTATTTCTTGTCCTATATTTCAAATTCCCTGTCTGCTGAGGAAAGCTCCTAGCCGAAAGGTCTTGGCTTATTGTCCTGGTTCTTAATTCAAGCTGTCACATATCGTATTAAAATATGTCCTTTTATTTTTAAGTTTATGTATATTACAAATAAATAGTTTTCAAGGGAAAAAATAGATGTCGCTTTCTACAAGATTTGTTTCGCTATCTTTGAGAAATTTTTGGATACATTTTTATTTTGTTCTTTAGAGGCATAAAAAGTTTCAATTATATTAAAATAATATTTCTACATTTTCTCTATTAAATTGTTTACATTTATTTTTCCTTTTGTTGTATTAATATAAAAAAACTTTAAATTTTTTTAACACCCTATATATATATATATATAACATTAAATATGCTTACCAATTACTGATTCCAAACATCTGTTCTATTGTTTCAAATGGATAATTAAATTTTAATGTTAAGATGTAATCCACTTGATTCGATCCTTACATCTAAGGATATAATACAAATGTGTTTTAATTT
>CAXITT010001315.1:98031-110612 GCA_964033795.1 Lymnaea stagnalis | reverse complement strand
TAGACTGTAAGGGTTTGACCAAACGATGCTGGTATGGGTCCAATACACACGGACAAATTGAGGTGGGATCAGGAGGTATAGTAGACTGTAAGGGTTTGACCAAACGATGCTGGTATGGGTCCAATACACACGGACAAATTGAGGTGGGTTCAGGAGGTATAGTAGACTGTAAGGGTTTTACCAAACGATGCTGGTATGGGTCCAATACACACGGACAAATTTAGGTGGGATCAGGAGGTATAGTAGACTGTAAGGGTTTGACCAAACGATGCTGGTATGGGTCCAATACACACGGACAAATTGAGGTGGGATCAGGAGGTATAGTAGACTGTAAGGGTTTGACCCAACGATGCTGGTATGGGTAAAATACACACGGACAAATTGAGGTGGGATCAGGAGGTATAGTAGACTGTAAGGGTTTGACCAAACGATGTTGGTATGGGTCCAATACACACGGACAAATTGAGGTGGGATCAGGAGTTATAGTAGACTGTAAGGGTTTGACCAAACGATGTTGGTATGGGTCCAATACACACGGACAAATCGAGATGGGATCAGGAGGTATAGTAGACTGTAAGGGTTTGACCAAACGATGCTGGTATGGGTCCAATACACACGGACAAATTGAGGTGGGATCAGGAGGTATAGTAGACTGTAAGGGTTTTACCCAACGATGCTGGTATGGGTCCAATACACACGGACAAATCGAGGTGGGATCAGGAGGTATAGTAGACTGTAAGGGTTTGACCAAACGATGCTGGTATGGGTCCAATACACACGGACAAATTGAGGTGGGATCAGGAGGTATAGTAGACTGTAAGGGTTTGACCAAACGATGTTGGTATGGGTCCAATACACACGGACAAATTGAGGTGGGATCAGGAGGTATAGTAGACTGTAAGGGTTTGACCAAACGATGCTGGTATGGGTCCAATACACACGGACAAATCGAGGTGGGATCAGGAGGTATAGTAGACTGTAAGGGTTTTACCAAACGATGCTGGTATGGGTCCAATACACACGGACAAATTGAGGTGGGATCAGGAGGTATAGTAGACTGTAAGGGTTTTACCCAACGATGCTGGTATGGGTCCAATACACACGGACAAATCGAGGTGGGATCAGGAGGTATAGTAGACTGTAAGGGTTTGACCAAACGATGTTTGTATGGGTCCAATACACACGGACAATTTGAGGTGGGATCAGGAGGTATAGTAGACTGTAAGGGTTTTACCCAACGATGTTGGTATGGGTCCAATACACACGGACAAATTGAGGTGGGATCAGGAGGTATAGTAGACTGTAAGGGTTTTACCAAACGATGCTGGTATGGGTCCAATACACACGGACAAATTGAGGTTGGATCAGGAGGTATAGTAGACTGTAAGGGTTTTACCAAACGATGTTGGTATGGGTCCAATACACACGGACAAATTGAGATGGGATCAGGAGGTATAGTAGACTGTAAGGGTTTGACCAAACGATGTTGGTATGGGTCCAATACACACGGACAAATCGAGATGGGATCAGGAGGTATAGTAGACTGTAAGGGTTTGACCAAACGATGCTGGTATGGGTCCAATACACACGGACAAATTGAGGTGGGATCAGGAGGTATAGTAGACTGTAAGGGTTTGACCAAACGATGCTGGTATGGGTCCAATACACACGGACAAATTGAGGTGGGATCAGGAGGTATAGTAGACTGTAAGGGTTTGACCAAACGATGCTGGTATGGGTCCAATACACACGGACAAATTGAGGTGGGATCAGGAGGTATAGTAGACTGTAAGGGTTTGACCAAACGATGCTGGTATGGGTCCAATACACACGGACAAATTGAGGTGGGATCAGGAGGTATAGTAGACTGTAAGGGTTTGACCAAACGATGCTGGTATGGGTCCAATACACACGGACAAATTGAGGTGGGATCAGGAGGTATAGTAGACTGTAAGGGTTTGACCAAACGATGCTGGTATGGGTCCAATACACACGGACAAATTGAGGTGGGATCAGGAGGTATAGTAGACTGTAAGGGTTTGACCAAACGATGCTGGTATGGGTCCAATACACACGGACAAATTGAGGTGGGATCAGGAGGTATAGTAGACTGTAAGGGTTTGACCAAACGATGCTGGTATGGGTCCAATACACACGGACAAATTGAGGTGGGATCAGGAGGTATAGTAGACTGTAAGGGTTTGACCAAACGATGCTGGTATGGGTCCAATACACACGGACAAATTGAGGTGGGATCAGGAGGTATAGTAGACTGTAAGGGTTTGACCAAACGATGCTGGTATGGGTCCAATACACACGGACAAATTGAGGTGGGATCAGGAGGTATAGTAGACTGTAAGGGTTTGACCAAACGATGCTGGTATGGGTCCAATACACACGGACAAATTGAGGTGGGATCAGGAGGTATAGTAGACTGTAAGGGTTTGACCAAACGATGCTGGTATGGGTCCAATACACACGGACAAATTGAGGTGGGATCAGGAGGTATAGTAGACTGTAAGGGTTTGACCAAACGATGCTGGTATGGGTCCAATACACACGGACAAATTGAGGTGGGATCAGGAGGTATAGTAGACTGTAAGGGTTTGACCAAACGATGCTGGTATGGGTCCAATACACACGGACAAATTGAGGTGGGATCAGGAGGTATAGTAGACTGTAAGGGTTTTACCAAACGATGCTGGTATGGGTCCAATACACACGGACAACTCGAGGTGGGATCAGGAGGTATAGTAGACTGTAAGGGTTTTACCAAACGATGTAGGTATGGGTCCAATGCACACGGACAACTCGAGGTGGCATCAGGAGGTATAGTAGACTGTAAGGGTTTTAACAAACCAAGTTGGTAAAGGTCCAATAGATACGGACAAATCAAGGTGGGAATTCATCTGATGAAAAACACGTCTTGACCATCTAGTAGTGTAGTAAAAGGGCGGTAAACGAAACCACTGTTAAAAAAGTACAGCAGTAACTAACGATGATTTGAGATGCATTTTTACATTGAACTGATGCAGTCTATAGCACGCTCTTGAACAGTTAAGAAACAAAAGAAGGCACCTTGGCGTCTCTTCGTTTGGCTTGAAAAACTAACAAGTCAGAAAAAGTAAAACGCAGCAATTATTGAAGTGCAATATTCATATAATTCCCAGTGATATAATCACATACACCAGGCACACAGCCCGGCTGTAGATTGTGTTTAATCACATACACCAGGCACACAGCCCGGCTGTAGATTGTGTTTAATCACATACACCAGGCACACAGCCCGTCAGTAGATTGTGTGTTGTCCCGTAACTGATGTTGTCTTTAGATCCATCATTGCCTCGGTGCCATTATTTCCTTGATATTATAAGGTGCACGGAGCTGTTGTTGCCATGAGGCTATCATTGCCAAGACATGATCACAACCATAGACCAATAGTATTAAACTGTCTCTGTCATGGAGGCACGGCTCCCTCTAGGTGAGCTTCTCTATATCATGCGTGAAACACAAGATCCTACGATCTTGTTCTCAAGGAATCTAACTCTTATGTGAATTTCAACTGTTTTAGACCAGAAGGAACTTAACAAACCCCCCCCCCCCTCAAAAAAATCCTTGCCGGGCAATTTTATGCTTAGCCATCCATNAATTTTATGCGTAGCCATCCATTTCTCAGTTACTAAGAGGAATAAATCAGTGGGCGGTTGTCATTCTGGCACTTAGTTGGAATTTATCTCCCTTGGCTGTTCTTGGGTTTTGTAATGCCATGAAAAGATTTTATTAGTGCGCTTGTTGGTTCATTTATCGAAGTAACGGATCGCTGCAGACAGTCAACAAACCCTACAAATTTGTGTCGTATTTTGGAAAAAAACACAAACAACAACACATTTCTATATACCTCATTTTATATTAAGTGTGGCTAGTATCGAAACTAGTAAGGTTTAGCAAATAATGATTTAAAAATGTTCTAGTTATGGACTTTTTTTTCTTCTCTTCATAGAGGTTGTAAGAACGTCGATTGTTACTTGAATAACTTTATCTTCTGCATGCGACCGGGTTATTTTACTTCCGTGGCCCAGTGCGGTGTCGTGACGTGGCGTTTGAGAACCGCTGCCTGAGAGAGTTCTGATTGGATGCACTTCTAGCACTGCTGACAATTGACAGCCATGTCTGAGGAAATCGATAAATAAGAGAGTTTGGGAAGCATTCAGAATTGAAACTTACATTGGAATCATAGTTATTATACTTGCAGGATGCGAGCAAAACAAAAACTACATCACAATCACTCTACATCCTGTGTTCCAGCAAGAAATTGGGAGAACTAAATTTGCCCCCAACTTAGGGTCAGTTTGCGTGCACACATTGCAGACGTATAGAGTCATAAGTCATAGGATTAAGATGAATTGTGCAAAATAACTGAAAATGAAATGCCATTTATTTCTTACTTAAAATGACATGATATTTATTTCTTACTTAAAATGACGTGATGATTATATCTTATTTAAAAGTAACATCATGATATTTATTTCTTACTTAAAATGACATGATAATTATTTTTTACTTAAAATGTCATGATATTTATTTCTTACTCAAAATGACATCACGATATTTATTTCTGACTTAAAATGACGTCATGGTATTTATTACTTACTTAAAACGACATCATGATATTTATCTCTTACTTAACATTACACCATGGTGTTTATTTCTTAGTTGCTAATCTCCACGCGGGAGAAAAATTGAAATATATTTCCACGTGCTGGGCTCCAAGTCACTGACTCCACATTCTGTGCTTACTTAACACGTGATTCCGTGATAGCCGGTGTCATACGTTTGAGAACCACCTTTTTTTTTTTTTTTTAGAAGCGACTCCATTAACCCTTATGAGTCCGCTGAAGGCTGGGCAATAACCCTTTGATGTGTTGAATGTACCTGTCTCTGTAGTTTCATATTCGAAACTCGACCTAAGCTTAACAGCCGGAGGCCTTGCTATGACATTTACACACTCCATGTAGCTGAATGCCTGGCACACACTGGCGTCAGTTGGGGAAATATTTCGAACAAAAATTATACAATGAAAACAACAACATCAACCTTGAAATGCAATAAGTCCCTGGTATATTTAATAACCATTTGTTCAAGATTGGCCTGTTTGATCATCAGTATCTAGATGGCCGGTTAGATCATCAGTATCTAGATGACCTGTTAAATCATCAGTATCTAGATGGCCTGTTAGATCATCAGTATCTAGATGACCTGTTAGATCATCAGTATCTAGATGACCTGTTTGATCATCAGTATCTAGATGGCCTGTTAGATCATCAGTATCTAGATGACCTGTTAGACCATCAGTATCTAGATGACCTGTTAGACCATCAGTATCTAGATGACCTGTTAGACCATCAGTATCTAGATGACCTGTTAGACCATCAGTATCTAGATGACCTGTTAGACCATCAGTATCTAGATGACCTGTTAGACCATCAGTATCTAGATGACCTGTTAGACCATCAGTATCTAGATGACCTGTTAGACCATCAGTATCTAGATGACCTGTTAGACCATCAGTATCTAGATGGCCGCCGTACACCGACAAGTCATCGGTCATTCAACTCGCGGTGTAAGTCGAAACTGCGTTATTAGATACAGTTCCGGTGACACGTAATTGAAACAGTGGCTCCGTACGTCTGTCACCTTCAAGAAATAATTATAAATAACGTCGGTGTGGGAGAGTATCTATTACACATCGCCGTATAACTCTGGCGATTGTCTGGCGTGCCATTAAAACACGTCTGCACAAAAGAAATGTTATTCACATACTGGGATGACGCTGGGTTTTTTATTTTTTAAAGACGTATTCGATACCTCATAAAAATGTATTGCAAATATCGATTCCAAAAAAATGGAAGTGAAGGCATTCAGTGAAATAAAACGTTAATAAACCCCCTAAGAAGGAGGCGAACACAGAACCTGGGGATGACACTACCATGACACATCATATATTGCAGCATGGTAACCTATTTACACCGGAGGTCCCATGGGAAAGGAGAAGCAACGAAAGCCCCGGGACTTTTGGATGAAGCAGAATCGGAAATGATTATTGAACATTTTTGTAAATGTACCAGCAGATAGAGATGCGTGGAAACAAATTGTTATCCGATTATCATACATAGTGCGGAAAGAATTACGGCTTATTAGGAATTAACTAGGTCATGTGCAGTAGTAGATTTGGGGATATCTTTTAGTTTTGGACTTACGTTTTCTTTTATTCAAATTTTTTTTTTAAACAGTCGTAATTAATATTTGTGGGAAATTTAAAATATTAAAAGATATGTATTACATTTCTTTATACAAATTTCTTTTAATAACTTTTTTCCTGATTTGAGTAAAGCATTCGATCGTTTGAAACATGCTTTCAAGATGTGTCGACAGCAGGGTTTGCTTTAAGTGAGTCTCTTACGATCTGAACTCAGTATTTTATCGACACCGATTGCTCCACACGAAAGGAATGGGTGTAAAGTACAAAAAAATAATATATATATGCTGTATGTAAATTATAAATATCGTCTGGACTCTCAGAAATCGATACCAACCTTGATATATACCCTGCTGTGAAAAGCGATTGCTTGTCTCCCTGTAAGGCCCAGACAAAGGAGAAGAACGGTTGAATTGTGGTCGCAGAAATCGTCGAGTGATCGGAACTGCGCAGCAAAATATTTCACGTAAAAATACTCGTCTCGTGTACCCAGCAGGCGACCAAGTTTCACCAAAACAATGATTCCCCCCCCCCCTACTTTCAAGGTCTCCTGCTGATTGCTGCAGTATGAGTATTGTGTACACCCCTGACGTGTTTCCTGAGCTTTACAAAAGAAATAGGTTAGAACAATGAATGTCAAGGTTATTTATGGCATTAAAAACATTAATGGACAAACTGACACAAAATAAAAGTGTCTAAAATTTAATTTTTACAATTAAAACTTGATTATTAAACCTTTCTTTTTGTTGTTTTTTGTTTTTGACCATGTGCATGGAATAGTAGACTAGATCTGTTTTTATAGAGAGGCATTAAGAGAGAAATTAATTAGTTTNTGCAATATATATGTATATATATATATATATATATATATATATATATATATTAGGCGATGGTGTAGAGCAGGAGTCGGGAACCTTTTTGTCTGAGAGAGCCATGGACACCACACAGAGGCGTAGCGAGGGTTTTCGGCGCCCGGGGACAAGATCCATTTAAAGCGCCCCCTTTTTCTTTTTTTTCCACTCTAAAACCCATTATTTTCATCAATAAAATAATATCAAAGCACATTTTGGCGCCCCTAACTAGCTGGCGACCCCCTGCCCCCTCGCTACCCCTCTGACACCACATATTTTGAAAAGTAATTCTGTGAGAGCCATACATTATGTTTAAAACTAAAATTCAAGTAAATGTGTCCATTTTGTGTAATTTCAACACTAAAAATGCAATAATTATGTCTCTGAATTCTTTTTAATAACATTGTTATGCTGTTGCTAATCAAAGGAGTCAAAATAATTTTATTTTTTTTACAATCGAACCAGAGCCAGATGCAGCTATCAATAGAGTCACATCTGGCACGCGAGCCATAGGTTCCCGACCCCTGGTGTAGAGTGTAGACTTTGCAGGACGAAATCACAAAGTCTGGCATTATTTTTTAGAAGGAATGCTGGTTGACAAATCCCCTCTCTTCACCCATCTGGTGGACCCAAGGGAACATTAAGTGTGTATTAAGTTTGGCACCAGTAGCGTCGCAAGAGATGCCGCAATTTTCATTGTGTTAATTTCATACCGCCCGCGGGACTCCATCTCCGAGTTTGAATCCAGAGTTCGTCGTTGATGAGTTGCCTTCCCTTAGATAAGTTGCCTTCGCTTGAGATGTCTTCCAGGGTTAACGAGCTACATCCGCCCGTGGATGCTGGTGTTATTCATGTGTTAGTCTTGGATTTTTCTGGGGATAAAATATTATTTAATTATGTAATAGAATATGATTTTTATCTTTGTGGGATATGACTGTAATCTAGTGCGGGCCTGCACAACATACGGCCTGCATGCGGCCCGCCAGCACCCACTTGGCGGCCCGCGAAGTAACTCAATGTTCTTTATTATTATTATTTTTAATAGCTTTCGCCCCTGTCCGACTATCTTTCGGTCCGCACACGTTTTTCCATAAAGTATTACGGCCCGTCTTACATTTTGAGTTGTGCGGGCCTGGTCTAGTGGAATACTAATTGAATGAAGTGGAATGTGACTGTAATTTAGGGGGATACTAATGGAATGAAGTGGTATGTTACTGCAGTGTATTTGAAAATGACATTTATTGAGAGAGATTGTGAGATATGGCTCATGCATTTGGATTTAATTTAGGAATGGTTGCAACTATTTCATGAGACAGACTTGTTGGTTAACTAGGCTGCATTATTTGGGGAGACTTGATTTGAAATAGGGGTATAAATAAATCTGTATTACAAAAATGGAATGTTCCTACCAAAAACATTAAGACTTTCAATTACATATTCGTTCACACGAGGACGAAGTTTAGGACTGAAATGAAAAATTCTGATTTTCAATAAATTTGAAAACAATGCGGTACAAAAGAGCATTATGAATCCTACTGTACAATAAGCCTTCACATATGACAACTTAAGTATTTCTTCACTGTAAAATAAACCTTCACATATGACAATGAAAGTATTTCTTGACTGTAAGATAAATCTTCACATTACATGACAACGAAAGTATTTCTTAACGGCAAAATAAACCATATAATATAACTCACTGAGCCCATGGTCGTGTATTTGTGTTAAAAATATAATAATCGCTACGTCTGCCACAAGGGCATGAACCCAAAACCCACAAAAACTGAAACAGTTATTGGTCTTGGCGTTGTCGCTTTGTGTTAGTGCTATACATATCTTCTACTGGGAGGAATTCTCAAACCAAGACCCAAGCGTGCTGATCCAGGTGGACTGCTGTTACGGTCAGCTGATTGACTGCATTGTGTGTTGCATGAAGCCGGGTGCATCCCTTGTTGATAAACTCAACGCTCTCGCAATGTTGTTACTTGACACTACCCACTGCTCTGAGTTTCAGGCACTCGTGAGTAGGTCATCAGTAAAATATCATCGGCAACGAGGGATTAATAAATTATTAAAAAGAGTTATCGAAATGCACCAGAGTAAACACAATGGATGTGTTCATTTATTTTTTAGCGCATATTTGATGAAGATTTCTAAATTAGTATTTTTCTTTCTTTCTATATTTGAGGGTCCACGATCAATTCATTGATCATTCTAGCTCCTTGTTTGAATTCAGAGTTTGCCCTCTCTTAGTTGAGTTGCCGTCCCAAGGATAACGAGTTTCATCCACCCCGAGATAATAACTGTCACTGAGTTATAAAATCTTTGAGTCTAACTAAGTTATATACTGATAATTCGATCAACTGTCGTGTGTACATTATTTTGCTCAGCTTGCCGTATGCAGTACATGGAAACATGGAAACAGAGGAGACATATTTGCAAACAAACATCCTATTAAACAATACATTATCTGTATGTGCAAGATGCAGAAATAATTCTGACGTAGTATATTCACAGCCTCTCCGTTTCTATAATGTAGAAATTAAATGTTCAAATTATGTGCATGGGCAAATGCTAAAGTCCTGCAATTCCATAGGCATAAAAAAAAGAAAGAAAGAAAAACACAAAACAACCTGACATGACCAGAAGCCTACTTCACTCAAACGACCTCTTCCTAGATCAGAGCTTTCAGATTAGCCTCCCCTTTACCCGGAACGAAAACGAGGCTTGACAAGATGGAAGCGAGACAGGCGCCGCCATTTTGTCTGCCAGTGTTTGATTCGCAATGACAGGAAGAATTATTTCGATACCCCGATTTTCCTTGTCCCGCATTCCCTCCCTTCTTCCTCCCCAACACACTTACTTCCCTTTTCCGGTATCGTTAATATCGGACGCCAGATTTGGCTGGCCAGTTCCATGACGTTTCCATTTAGGTTTTCTGTAATCCGGTTAATCATCGCTCGTGTCCAGGGGAATGTTGACACTGTTACAATGGGTCTGTCCCGCGCCTGGCGCCAAGGGTGGTTTAAGATTAAGATGATAAATGGAGAGCTGGAGTGATAAATACTATGTGATGTTTAGAGATTAGTCCATCTTGACCACGCTAAATGAACCTGGGGCTACGACATGGCCAAGGCTATGGTTATCGTGATTGAAGGTGCGAATGAGACGGAGATACGATAAATCATGTTAGGCCTACTCGAGAACAAATACATGGACCCAGATTCAAGGTTATCATTTGGATAAGGCCATTTTAGTGAGTATTGTCCAGTCAGACAAAGAAAGTGTCCATCACAAGGAATGGGCTATTTAAAGTGAGTGATCTTGGATGAAATAACTAGACTGCAAATATGAAGTGCATTTGTGATGGTGTTAATGTGTGTTGGTGTGTAGGTGTGTGTGTGTGTGAGAGAGAGAGAGAGAGAGAGAGAGAGAGAGAGAGAAAGAGAGAGAGAGAGAGAGAGAGAGTGTGTGTGTGTGGGGCTGGTATGGATAACATATATGTATGATACGACGCTCTAGACATCCATGTTTGTGAGAGAAGCTATTTACGCACATCTTTGTTTGAGAGAGAATCTATTCACACACATCTTTGAGAGAAAAGCTATTCACACACATCTTTGAGAGAGAAGCTATTCACACATATTTCTGAGAGAGAAGCTATTCACACACATCTTTGACAGGGAAGCTATTCACACACATATCTGAGAGAGAAGCTATTCACACACATATCTGAGAGAGAAGCTATTCACATACATATTTGAGAGAGTAGCTATTCACATACATATTTGAGAGAGAAGCTATTCACACACATATTTGAGAGAGAAGCTATTCACACACATATTTGAGAGAGAAGCTATTCACATACATATTTGAGAGAGAATCTATTCACACACATCTTTGAGAGAAAAGCTATTCACACACATCTTTGAGAGAGAAGCTATTCACACATATTTCTGAGAGAGAAGCTATTCACACATATTTCTGAGAGAGAAGCTATTCACACACATCTTTGACAGGGAAGCTATTCACACACATATCTGAGAGAGAAGCTATTCACACACATATCTGAGAGAGAAGCTATTCACATACATATTTGAGAGAGTAGCTATTCACATACATATTTGAGAGAGAAGCTATTCACACACATATTTGAGAGAGAAGCTATTCACACACATATTTGAGAGAGAAGCTATTCACATACATATTTGAGAGAGAAGCTATTCACACACATCTTTGAGAGAGAAGTTATTCACACACATCTTTGAGAGAGAAGCTATTCACACACATATCTGAGAGAGAAGCTATTCACATACATATTTGAGAGAGAAGCTATTCACACACATCTGTGAGACAGAAGCTATTCACACACAGCTCACAACATTTCTCATCGCTCACACGCACCTGAAAAACAAACGGTAATATCTTGTGAGCTTTAATTTACTGTCTGTCAAAAGACGTTAAGAGAACAAGAAGTAGGGAGGCTTTCATTAACGTTAGCAGCTTATCTGATGTTTTAGTCGCATAGGCGTTGTTTCCACACTGGTAGCCACACTTTCACACTGGTAGCCACACTTTCACACTGGTAGCCACACTTTCACACTGGTAGCCACACTTTCACACTGGTAGCCACACTTTCACACTGGTAGCCACACTTTCACACTGGTAGCCAAACTTTCACACTGGTAGCCACACTTTCACACTGGTATCCACACTTTCACACTGGTAGCCACACTTTCACACTGGTAGCCACACTTTCACCACTGATAGCCGCACTTTCTCACTGGTAGTCGCACTTTCACACTGGTAGCCACACTTTCACACTGGTAGCAACATTTTCACATTAATAGCCGCACTTTCACACTGGTAGCCATGGGCAGAGTGGTAGGTGTTGATAACCTTGGGGCAGAGGGGTTAGGTGATGATAACCTTGGGTCAGAGGGGTTAGGTGATGATAACCTTGGGTCAGAAGGGTTAAGTGATGATAACCTTGGGGCAGAGGGCTAGATGATGATGACCTTGTGGCAGAGGGCTAGGTGATGGTTACCTTGGGACAGAGGGGTTAGGTGATGATGACCTTGGGTCAGAGGGGTTAGGTGATGATAACCTTGGGTCAGAGGGGTTAGGTGATGATAACCTTGGGTCAGAGGGGTTAGGTGATGATAACCTTGGGACAGAGGGCTTGGTGATGATGACCTTGGGGCAGAGGGCTAGGTGATGATAACCTTGGGGCAGAGGGCTAGGTGATTGATAAACTTGGGGCAGAGGGCTAGGTGATGATAACCTTAGGGCAGAGGGTTAGGTGATGATAACCTTGGGGCAGAGGGCTTGGTGTTGATAAACTTGGGGGAGAGGGGTAGGTGCTGGTTACCTTGGGACAGAGGGGTTAGGTGATGATAACCTTGGGGCAGAGGGCTTGGTGATGATAAACTTGGGCCAGAGGGCTAGTTGATGGTTACCTTGGGACAGAGGGG
>CAXITT010001315.1:56472-97495 GCA_964033795.1 Lymnaea stagnalis | reverse complement strand
CCAAAGCGCATTGAAGCGCACCCCCCCCCCCAGTGGTCGGAAGCCTGGGGACATATGTCCCCTATGCCCCCAAAAGCCATGCCTCGGGGGTGGGGTGAGGGGTATGTGTGTTGGGACCCGTGGTGATGTGAACGTGTCCTGTGCTTGGGGATGAGTGGTGGAGTTTGTGTTCGTCTTAGTAATTAGGGGCAGATGTTGTCGGCCTCGGGGATAAGTGGTGGTTGTTGTTAGCGTGTTGTGATATGGGCGTAGATAAAGGGGGCAGACGGTAGAAGATCTCCCCCCGTGTGCCAGGCTAGTGGGGGCGCCAAAGTGGACTTAGGTGGTGTTTTATTGATGAAAATAATGGGCTTCGGAGTTGGGGGGGGGCATAATAATGAATTTTCTCCCCAGGCTTCATAAAACCTAGATGCGCCTCTGCATTGGTGATGAAAGGTTGGTGTTTAAAAGGGGCTGGGGGGGTGAGGGGTAAGTGTTACGTGAAAGGCGTTGGTGGTTGAATGTAAACCGTCGCATTAAAACAAAATCCTTTATTATTAACTTCGCTTTTCGTGGGTGAATGGCAAAATCTTCGGACGGGTAATTGACCCTCTTCCCGTCTACCTATCGAACTGAAATTTGGCACATCGACTCGTTGCGGATGACTACACAATCTTTTAAATTTTCATTTTGTGTTACGTGGGTCATGACATGGTGTTACGTGGACGTCATCATTTGATGTTGCGTAGATGTCATCATTTGGTGTTACGTAAACGTCATCATTTGGTGTTACGTGGATGTCATCACTTGGTGTTACGTAGATGTCATCATTTGGTGTAACATGGATGTCATCACTTGGTGTTACGTAAATGTCATCATTTGGTGTTACGTGAATGTCATCACTTGGATTTACGTGGATGTCATCACTTGGTGTTATCTAGGTCATCACGTGGTGTTATCTGGGTCATCCTTTTGTCTTAAACCCACGTTTAGCGTGACATATTTATTTAATAATAGATCAGCAGTTGTGTGTATGGCTTTGAAGCTTAGTTGGGGAGACGTTGGTTGGGGAGACGTTAGTTGGGGAACGTTGGTTGGGGAGACGTTGGTTGGGGAACGTTGGTTGGGGAGACGTTGGTTGGGGAGACGTTGGTTGGGGAGACGTTAGTTGGGGAACGTTGGTTGGGGAGACGTTGGTTGGGGAGACGTTAGTTGGGGAACGTTGTTTGGGGAAAGGTTGTTGGGTCAGAGGGCTAGGTGATGATAACCTTGGGGCAGAGGGCTAGGTGATTGATAAACTTGGGGCAGAGGGCTAGGTGATGATAACCTTAGGGCAGAGGGTTAGGTGATGATAACCTTGGGGCAGAGGGCTAGGTGATGATAACCTTGGGGCAGAGGTTAGGTGATGATAACCTTGGTGCAGAGGGTTAGGTGATGATAACCTTGGGGCAGAGGGCTAGGTGATGATAACCTTGGGGCAGAGGTTAGGTGATGATAACCTTGGTGCAGAGGGTTAGGTGATGATAACCTTGGGGCAGAGGGCTTGGTGATGATAAACTTGGGTCAGAGGGCTAGTTGATGGTTACCTTGGGACAGAGGGGTTAGGTGATGATAACCTTGGGGCAGAGGGCTTGGTGATGATAAACTTGGGCCAGAGGGCTAGTTGATGGTTACCTTGGGACAGAGGGGTTAGGTGATGATAACCTTGGGGCGGAGGAGTTAGGTGATGATAACCTTGAGTCAGAGGGGTTAGGTGGTGATAACCTCAGGGCAGAGGGTTGTGTGTTGATGGCCTTGGGGCAGAAGGGTATGTGTTTATGACCTTGGGCAGAGGGGTATGTGTTTATGAACTTGGGGGCAGAAGGGTGGTTGATGATGACCTTGGGGCTGAGGGGTAGTTGTTGGATGGGCCCATACGATTGTTGTGAGCCCGAGTTCATGATCCATTTTTTTCGCCCCCCCTCCCCCCTCAATCGGAACCCTATTATTTTGATTTGTTAAATATCACCAAAGCTCATTTAAGCGCACCCCCCCCCAGTTGTCGGAAGCCTGGGGACATATGTCCCCTATGCCCCCAAAATCCATGCCTCGGGGTTGGGGTGAGGGGTATGTGTTTTGGGACCCGTGGTGATGTGAACGTGTCCTGTGCTTGGGGATGAGTGGTGGAGTTTGTGTTCGTCTTAGTAATTAGGGGCAGATGTTGTCGGCCTCGGGGATAAGTGGTGNACGTTGGTTGGGGAGACGTTGGTTGGGGAGACGTTAGTTGGGGAACGTTGGTTGGGGAGACGTTGGTTGGGGAGACGTTAGTTGGGGAACGTTGGTTGGGGAAAGGTTGTTGGGGAGACGCTGGTTGGGGAAAGGTTGTTTGGGAGACGTTGGTTGGGGAAAGGTTGTTGGGGAGACGTTGGTTGGGGAAAGGTTGTTGGGGAGACGCTGGTTGGGGAGACGGTGGTTGGGGAGACGTTGGTTGGCGAGACGTTGGTTGGGGAGACGTTGGTTGGGGAAAGGTTGTTGGGAAGACGTTGGTTGGGGAGACGTTAATTTGGGAGACGTTGGTTGGGGAGAAGTTGTTTGGGGAAGCCAGAGAAGTCATAGCATTTGTTTTTGCAAGCTTTCTGACATAGCTTACTTCTGATTAAGACAGAACAAAATTTCCATTTTTAAATTAATTAAAATCTCTTGTCTTACAAACCTTTTTTAATTTTGACCCCACCCCCAGTGGGGTGGTGTGGGGGTTTTCAGCATAAACTGATCATGTATATTATCCCACCCCCATCCGTGGTCCCTCTCCATTTTTTAATCACATATTAACAAATATCATTTCCTCGGTTTCAGGCGAATGAAAGCTTAACATTTCATGTCACAAATGCTATTTCACGTCAACATCAATGTCATAACATCTCAAAAACATAACCACCATCAACAGTATGAGGGCCAGGTCCTTTCAAAGTTTGGCCACGTTTGTTCATTAAGCGGTGCATCCCGTCCAAGCACCACTAACATAAACAATGGACAACAATGTCTCGTTTCTGTCACTCTAACCTTGGAGCGTCTCCCTCAACACTGTCTCGTTACTGTCACTATAACCTTGGAGTGTGTTCCTCAACACTGTCTTGTTACTATCACTCTAACCTTGGAGTGTGTTCCTTAACACTGTCTCGTTACTGTCACTCTAACCTTGGAGTGTCTTCCTCAACACTGTCTCGTTACTGTCACTCTAACCTTGGAGCGTCTCCTTCAACACTGTCTCGTTACTGTCACTCTAACCTTGGAGTGTGTTCCTCAACACTGTCTTGTTACTATCACTCTAACCTTGGAGTGTGTTCCTTAACACTGTCTCGTTACTGTCACTCTAACCTTGGAGTGTGTTCCTCAACACTGTCTCGTTACTGTCACTCTAACCTTGGAGCGTGTCCCTCAACAATGTCTCCTTTATATCACTCTAACCTTGTGACGTCTCCCTGGATAATATAATGTTAGTAACTGTTCAAGTTGCAATCCGTTTTTTAAGGAAATAAATTGTTAGAAATATTCTGTTCTCGAAACATTGTCCCATTCTCATAATGTTTATTGCAACTTATGTTATATTGGAGCAATGTAACTTATATTATATTGGAGCAATGTAACTTATATTATATTGGAGCAATGTAACTTATATTATATTGGAGCGATGTAACTTATATTAAATTGGAGCAATGTAACTTATATTAAATTGCAGCAATACATCTTATATCATATTGGAGCTATGTATGTTATATTATTTGGAGCAATGTAACTTATATTATATTGGAGCAATGTAACTTATATTATATTGGAGCAATGTAACTTATATTAAATTGCAGCAATACATCTTATATCATATTGAAGCTATGTATGTTATTTTATATTGGAGCAATGTAACTTTCATGTACTGGAGCAATTCCTAACATATTGCACTGTTCACACTACATGTGCTAATGAGGTAGCCTTATGATTCCAGTGTGTATTAAGAGTCAATAATTTCAGTTGATGTAATAAGCAAAATGAGAACCACTGACTGGGCTCTGAAGAGTGTGGGGGTGGCGTGGGGGGGGGGGGGCTGCGGGGCGAGTCTGCTTTTTCCATTCCCCAGCTCATGGTCTTCCGTACCTTACATTATTACCACGAGCTGCCACTGAGACTAACCCTACCATGACGAGCCCACGGGGCGCTGGCACCACCGAGGGGGAACACGATACCTGTAATGGGCGTACAGTCGATGTCTCTCCCATCGCTTGCGCATTCTGACGTGGCTTGATTTAATTGGTTAACTAGGGTCATGTAAACTTAATACGGTTTCAACGTCACTTTATGGTCGTAAGGCAAACCTAATAAAAATGTAAAGGAGATTAAATGTGGTTTGGGGGGTGGGGGGTGGGGGTGGGTGTGCTTTCCTCTAGATGTTGTAAGCTGTGTGGGGGGGGGGAGAGAAAGGTTTACTCTAACGGTTTTAAATAGTCTGGGGTTCTCGTTTGTCTCAATTAATCAAATGTTCTGTTTGCTTAAATAAACTATAATCATACAGGCCGACACTATCAGATCTACAACAATACAAAAGCTGAACTGCTTGAGCCAGACAGAGACATCAACAATTGATCAATGTCTTGACTTTTTGGGGTGGAGAAGGGCAGAGACGGAGCGGGAGGGTGTGGNTGTTTGAGCAACAAAAAAAAAACAACAACAAACAAACAAGGAAATGTATTGTCAATGCTAAAAAGAAAATATGCAAACAGGCTTCGCTACATTGATTTAAAAATGTATCCTCCAAAACAGTTTTTTAAAAACAAATTTTCATCACCCTTGAAATGTAAAAACGTAAAATGGAAAAAATATTTACTATTTCATAAATTTATTTCAAATTATCTATTTTCTACAAATGTTCTAAAAAAATAGTGAAAAATATTTTTTTCCCAACTTTTTGCTATTTTAATTTTTTTTAAAAGTTATTAACTTCAAAATATTTTTCCTTAATAAATTGAATTTGAAATAATTATAAACAATTTCCTTTTCAAGAAATACCAAAGGTCGCTTTCCAGAAATATGGCCTCTGTTATGTAGCACACATTACCCGTGCGTGAACTTTCTTTGACCCCGCATTAGACTACTAGCAGACGGTCACGTTTATTGTGGGCGTGGTTAAATCTCTGTGATGTATCTTGTTTACACCCGTGTTTACCAATTAAACATGGTTAGACTGTCTCCTAGTATCTTGTCGAATGTTTTCGATAACCCGAGAAATGTAAACAACACGTCATGAGTCTTTTCTGGAAGCGTCTTGCGCTACATGTTTATAAGGGAGTGACATATACGGAGAGACGGAGATTCAGATAGATAGTTTTAACTTCACGAGACGTGTATTATTCTTTGTGTATTTATATGTGTTATTCGCATTCTTCATTCATCTTTATTCATTGGCACATTGTACTAACTGTGTTAACTGTGTACCGGTACAAAATCTACCATACTGTAAGTTGATGATTGTCATTATATTTCCTTTTCTTTTGTAACTATATTAAGACTTAAATAAATCTTATTAATTGTAACTAGCAACTGTTTTGAGTGTCGTATCTTTACTATTGTTGACTCTATGGTATCGTCCTTTGTTAGGCACTGTTTACAACGAGCCAATAAAATTAAAATAGGAGATTAATTTCTCACAAGAGAAGCCAGTGCGTAATAGCCTCCTATTAGAGAATATCCCGGCAAGACAGTAGCGAAATCTACTTCAATAGCAGAAGGGGTAGGGTAATAATTGGGTGATATTTTAGAGCAATAAATGGGTGGTGTAGCAGGGTAATAAATGGGTGATGTGTTGTGGTAATAAATGTGTGATGTTGTAGGTGTCGATTATGGGAGTTCGCTAATAATTGCTGGGCACTGGATATTGTGTTTGATTAAGCGATGTGTGTTTTTGAGAGATTAATGGTTGGTGAACGCTTTTCCCGCGTTTTTACTTGGTGACGTATATTTATGGTTATTATGAAGTATTGTCTAGACTGTTTTGTGACGTACATTTTAGTAATGAAATGAACTTTGTGGGTGAGGGTTGTGTTATATTTCTCTCTGGTAGCGAGCTGCGCTATACATGATTGTGTATATGAAATTAACAGTGTAATGTGGTAGGGTAATAAATGGGTGCTGTGGTAGGGTACAAAATTTATGCTGTGGTAGGGTAATAAATGGGTGCTGTGGTAGAGTAATAAATGGGTGCTGTGGTAAGGTGATAAATGGGATTTGTGGTAGGATAATAAATGGGTGCTGTTGTAGGGGGATAAATGTGTGTTGTGGTAGGGTAATAATTGGGTTGTGTATTAGGGTAATAAATGGGTGCTGTTGTAGGTTGATAAATGGGTGTTGTGGTAGGGTAATAAATGGGTGCTGTGGTAGGGTGATAAATGGGTGCTGTGGTAGGGTGATAAATGGGTGCTGTTGTAGGGTGATAAATGGTTGCTGTGGTAGGGTAATAAATGGGTGCTGTGATATGATAATAAAATGGTCCTGAAGAAAGTTTAAGGAGTCTGACAATGCATATGTCTGAATTTTGGATTCTTCTTAAAGTGTCTTACTTGTATGCATGTTTTGTCAAATTTTCAGATCTGTCCAGGACCAGCTACAACAGGATCTCAAGCTGTTAGCTGAGTGGGAGATGAGCTGGGACATGGAGTTTCATCCTGCCAAGTGCCAGCCACTGTCAGCCTCTAGAAGTTGTACTCCTCTACACTACCAATACGAATTACATGGCCATATACTTGAGCCGGTCCTCCGTTAGGTACTTGGGGTGTTACGGTTCAATGAGAGGCCCGCTGGGACGAGCATATTAGCAATGTATGCAACCAGGCAAACAAGACCCTGTGGTTCTTAAGGCGTAATCTAAAGATTGGCAACTCCAGATTGAAAGAAAGAACCTATAAAGCCTTTGTCCGGCCACTTTTAGACTATGCATCTTCTGACTGGGACCCATTTATCCAGAAGTGCATCGACAGGTTGGAGGCAGTCCAGTGATACTTTGTCCTGAACCGCTACAGGAATACCTCTAGTGTTTGCAGCATGCTGGAAACGCTGGGCTGGTCACCATTGGAGGAACGACGACAACTATCCAGGCTCTCCATGATGTGCAAGATAAATAATGGGCTGGTCCACTGCTAGAGCATTAAACAGACAATCGTCCCTCTCCCCCATAGACGGCGACGAGGCCAGGCAATTCCGGCTCATGCCAGCGAGAAGCCAGTATAGGAACTGCTCATTCCTGCCAAAGACAATCAGGGACTGGAACAAGATTACAAAAAGAACAGTTGAGGCGACAACACTTGACACATTTGCGTCTATTGCCTCAAGCCTTCCAACCCCCTCACTATTTAGCCATTGCAACCAGTGAAATATCCTCATCAACACCAGGCACAGAAACATTGCCAATCCCCTCTACATGCATAGGAGCCAGAATGATCAAATTGATCGTGGGACCTTAATATATAGAAGAAGAACAGTCTGTGAATCTAATTATATATTAAAGTTGCATTTATTATTGAAAAGAACTTGAGTTGATTCAGTGCAAGTACCGAACAACGTGAAAAAGCGCTTGATGAATTAACCAAAATAGTATAATCAGGAGTATGACAGTAAGGTAATACATGGGTGATGTGGTAGGGTAATAAATGGGAGCTGTGGTAGGGTAATAAATGGGTGCTGTCTAATTTTTTTTCTTAATTAATTTTTGTTGTTGCTTGTTTGAACTTTCTTCGGTTTTATCTGGGGTGGGGGAGGTGGTTACTAGAAATGTTATATAATATTAAGGGGTGGTCAATGGAAATGTTATATAACGTTATAAGTGGTGGGGGCGGGTGAAATGTCATGTTTTGGCTTTTTTATAATAAGTACCGGCCCCTAAATACCAGAAAAATTGTCCGGTACAGGCTGGTACCATGCATTTACATGGATCATATTTTCAATGGAGATTAGCAATTATCCCTTTCATCCCAGATACCCAAGATCAGCTCGAATAGCGCGAATTCTTTCTCTTTATGTTAAGACCAAAAGATATGAAAATTTTTTTGTTTCCCAGTCTGTAAGAATTAACCAGCGTGTTCTCCCAGCGGTTACGAAATCTAAATAATCACTAATTAAGACATTATTGTATCAAATTGTAAAATGTTGTCTCGGTTTGAATTAGAATTTAATTATGTGTTTAAAATGAGTATGTACATGCAATAATCCCCCCCCCCCCCCCACACAGACACACTTTTATTTGATTTAAAAAAAAAAAGCTTTATCTTATCTTATCGGATTTTAAAGCAAATTTGAAATAATGTTTAACGAAATTAAATGAGCCAAGACTTCACATTTCATTGAATAGTGCTGGCAAAATTTTCACAACTTCGAAAATAGTCAGAACAATTAAAAAATGTTTTGGCTTTATCGTATTTAACACTTTTGAAATTTTCTAAAAATAATTGGATATGACTGATGGCGTCAACAGGTCAAAGTGTCAAAGTCTAGACAAAGTCAAAACCGCGCTGTACTTTGGAAGCACCACAAACATTGTTCTGTTAAAAAAAAAAAAGGTTAATTTTGAACAGTGGCTTAAGTTATGATAGGGTAAATTATTTTAAAATTGGATATAACATTGAATAACAACTTTTAAAGTTGGTGGAATTGAGTAAAAAAAAAATTGAAATTAACAAATATTCTGAAGACTCCAGATAAACCAATGACACACTGATATGATGTCTGGCCCCGTCGATGATGTCATCAGAAGAAAGCAAGCTATGTCATGCCCACAATCGACCACAGTTCAACTGATAGAAACAGTAACATCCTCCATTACTCCAGGCTTCAGCCTTCTGTTTCGCTCACCACGCCATTTATCCAGTGAACGTGATTTAAACACCCCCCCACCCCCCGACCCTCCGGTCAAATCCACCATTTTTTCCCTGCGCACCGCCGATGTATGAGTAAACTACTGGCACGATAAAGACTTCGGGTATCCCGGGGCGCCCTGGAGCCTACAAGTCATTTACGTCTGTCTCCGTCCCCCCTCCCTCCACCCCACGTGCTCGACCCGTATCCCTTAGCCACTGACATTTATGCACGAAATAATTTCATAATTCTTTTTCTAAGTTAAAAAACCAACAACGCCATGCGCTGACATCAAGTGTTATGACTGCCTCGGATTCGTCGTCTGCTCGGTGGTTGCTAGGCGACCATTATTTATGATTTGACTTGCGGGGGGGGGGGGAGGGGGGGCGGGGCATACCTTTTAACATAATTTTATATTTTTTAATATCTTATCCTCGCATCGGTCTTAATTAAAAAACCAACAACGCCATGCGCTGACATCAAGGGTTATGACTGCCTCGGATTCGTCGTCTGCTCGGTGGTTGCTAGGCGACCATTATTTATGATTTGACTTGCGGGGGGGGGGAGGGAGGGCGGGGCATACCTTTTAACATAATTTTATATATTTTAATATCTTATCCTCGCATCGGTCTTAAGAGAGCCTCACCTCTGGATATAGTGTTGTCTCAAAATAGATTTTGTTTTTTTGTGCGTTGTTGTTGTTGAAAATATGATCGTTGTTTTAAAATATCAGCAATAATTATCCACATGATGTTCCTTTGGCCAGTGACGTGAAGAGAGGCGATTTGCTGTGTAGGGAACCAGCTTATAATCCTAAAAAGAGTACCCCCAGGGCTTGTGGATTTCGTCCTGCGAAGTCTACACCATCGTCACATTGCGACGGACGGATGCCAGCAAAAAAAAAAAAAAAAAAAAAAAAAAAAAAAAAAAAAAAAAAAAAAAATTAAAAAAAAAAAAATGCAAAAAAAAAAAAAACAAAAAAAAAAAAAAAAAAAAAAAAAAACTTTTTTAACCCACGAACTGTGGCAAGAATAATTTTGGGGGGGGGAACTTTTTAAAAAAATATAAAAAAAAATTAAAAATACAAAAAAAAAAAAAAAAAAATTTTTTAAAAAACCAAAAAAAAAAAAAAAAACAAAAAAAAAAAAAAAAAACAACAACAACTTTTTTAACCCACGAACTGTGGCATGCATCATTCTGTGGTGTGGAGCTTTTTGAAGCATTTTGGGGGACATTTGAAATTGCATTAAATGACATAGAAATATTGATGCAATACCCCAATAAGTATATATATATTTTTAGAAAGGTAAATGGATTGGGATTAAGTTGGCCGTATTGCCCACGCCGTAAAACTTTTTTGCTCATTGTCCTTGACCTTGGAAATCTAAAAAAAAATAAAAAATTGACAAAATGTCTTGCTTTCAAGTGCTCATAACATCATTATTTTTTATAGATAAACTAAAACACAAATCAAAATGTTGTAGCCAATTCATTTATCTTTCAGAAAATGTATAGTTTGCTGAGGTTTTGATTGCAATTAAACATCTTAAAGCAAGTTTAGTAACTTTAGGTCATTTATAAAAGAAACTGGGGACCACTGCTAAAACCAAGTACAAAATACAAAATCTCAGGCAAAATAGTTATTATTGACTAGTAAACATTTAAAAAGGAACTGTGGAACTGATTTCGTTTGTTTAACTATACAATTTATTAGTTCTGAACTATAATCTGTAGATTCTGTGACTAAAATTCAGTCAGTCCTTGCCCAAACTACGGGCCTGGCTCGAAGTCTTTAGCAGTAGCCTCAGTAGGCCTACTTCATTATCACTAAAACTAGTAAAAAAAATCACGAAAAGAACAATCTCAACTGATATCGTCATGAGGAATGTTAAAGTCAACATCAGTATCACTTAAAACCTCTCCTAAAAATCTTTCAAACATATTTCTATTAGTTCTTACACTGGATGCCCAGCCATAGTGTCATCCATTTTCGCTTTAAAAAAAAACAGCGATGTAAAACTCCGAGTAAAAAGTATTTATTTACCCTTTACCAGGAAACAGCTTGAACCGGAAGATGATTTAACTATTAATTTAAAAAAAAAGATTTGCTATAATTCTGGTTAAATATTGGATTGGAAGTTGCTTTCAGACCGTGTTTTTTATCGGCCGATTTTTTCGGCCGACCACAGTTCGTGGGTTAATTAAAAAAAAAAAAAATCAATGTCCTATTAAAGTAAATAACATCTTATGAGGAGGAATGAGTCATGTATGATAAAAAGTTAGAATTACCCTGACCGGACTGACCACGAATCCTGGTCAAACCCTCCTTAACGCTACAAAAGTGGCCTAAAGTAATTGAACTTAATCCTTTTATTTGGTCCAGTGGTGCTCGAACTGGGGTACACGCAGGACTCGGGGTGCATTATCTTGTTTCATATGACTGACATAGATGGAGCAGAGATGGCGTAATGAGAAACGAAACTGGAGGCAGTTCACTCAATGCAGGTATCAGCGATGAGACGTGTCTTAAAGTCACAACAGCTTACCTTTCCAGCATGTTTACCAATTAGCCCATATAAGTCAATAGGAATTGTATGTCTAAAATAATAGGTCTAACATAATGTGTCTAATAAAGTGTGTACAAGATGGTGAGTCTCAGATGATGTGCCCAAGATAAAAACAAATTGATTAAGTGCCTATAGGACAATGTCCTTGAGATGGTAAGTCTAAGATGGTACGGTGTATCTAAGAAGCTATGCCTAGATGGTGCTTTCAAGATGGTGTATCTAAGATGAGATGGTGCGCATAAGGTGGTGTGTCTAAGATGGTCTTGCTAAGAATAAAGTATTCTTTACAAGGTGTGTCCAAGTTGGTGTGCCCAAGATGGTGTGTCCAAGATGGTGTGCCTAAGATAGTGTGTCTAAGATGGTGTGCCTAAAATGGTATGTTTAAGATGGTGTTCCTAAGAGCGTGAGCCTAAGATGATGTGTCTAAGATGGTCTTCCTAGGATGGTGTATCTAAGTTGGTGTGTCTAAGTTGGTGTGTCTAAGTTGGTGTGTCTAAGATGGTGTGTCTAAGTTGGTGTGTCTAAGATGGTGTGGCTAATATAGTCTTACTAAGATTGTGTGCCTATGATGGTGGCCCTAAGATTGTACGTCTATGATGGTATACCTACGATGGTGTGCCTAAGATGATGTGTTTAAGATGGTCTGCCTAAGATTGTTTGCCTAAGATGGTCGTCCTAAGATGGTGTGCCTCGGATGCAGTATGACGTCAGTGACTTAGTAATAAGCTTAAACAACACGAAAGATTGGCTGATTTTATCAAGAATATATGTATTCATCTGACCGCCCATAACCAGTTATGTTTATCCCATTCAACAAGGCCTGCTAATTATTGTCTTTTCAACAAGGCCATGTATTTCCCAATTCACCAAGGCATGTATATTGCCTAATTAAACCATCCATCAAGGCCTGTATATTTCCCATCCATCAAGGCCTGTATATTTCCCATTCTTCCATGCCTGCTTTACTGGTGTAACATACGTTTTCAATCATGGTATAAGATCCCGACAAAATGTTATCGTCTACTGACATCTGTTTTATACATGTTTGAACTGAATAAAATCTTTAGTCAACGTAATCCTTCGATGGATCATTACTTCTCACTATAGCTTCACGTAATGTTTATGAATTTATGGTTTAGAAGGGACCCTTGCTGTGAGCCAGCAGTCGTTCTACGGACGCACCCGCATCGACGTTGCTTGAAGTGGGCCCTTTGATAAGGTGCCATCCGCCGATCTCAACGGTCTGCGCCGCGGCAGCCACCAGCTTATCCCAAGGCGCTTACGGCTCTGGCGAGCTCTCGATAATCGTCGTCGGCCGCAGACGACGTTGTGTCGCTCGGCGGTTGCCGCTGGAAAAAAAAATCTACAGCGGGCCGCGAGGAACCGTGGAGTTGAAACTGCGGGGAGGTCGCGAGGGCACAACGCATTACTTCGGCGTGAGTGGAGGGATTGTAAACACAGCGAGTCATTACCGTTGGAGATTATTGTTGTTGGAGAAAGAGGAAGTGTTCGCGTCTTTTACCTGGTGTTCCCGTGCAGTGCTGTTGTTGTTGGTGGTGGTGGTGTTGCCCGGCGTGTGTTGACACTAGACCAACGTCTTCGGCCAGCCCATCGGGGCTTGACCATTCAGCCATAAATGAAAGACAGATCAGAAGAAATTTGTGATAGTTTATTTACTCATTCGCGTGGAGCATTATTGGTCATAGCTGAATTTTTTGACAAAAACTTATGTTTTAAAAGGACAACAACCGTTTCATTGATCGCAGGGATTTCAAACGATACACATACGGCGCCACCGGTGGTCAGCAGTGCAGTTGTTTCTACATGTGGAGGAAAACGAGCAGCGTTGAGATTAGGATTACATGCCACGCTCAAATCGGGGATACACGCGTTCAGGGGCCCATTAGTCAGAGAGGCGCCCAGACATGTCTCGCTCGTGGATATGGTATGCTCACGTGCTGGTGCATGTCATGCTTGTATGGATGACCAGTTGTTGTGGTGAGTGAACTCTTTCAATAAATGGCGTGTAAATCTAACAAACTATTCTAAATTCATGAACTTTTACTCATACGGTCATACGTGTCGGTAGTTTTTAAAGACCCCCCCCCCCAAAAAAAGTTTTAGCCCCCCCCCCCCCCCCCCCCCCCCGCACATTATAAATAGGAAATTGCAACTTACAACCGTATCGAAATTTGAAGAGAAAACAAATCCCAAAATACAAGTATATAAATTTTAAAAAAATATTATCTTTAAAAAAAAATTTAAAGTATTTAATTATTTTGTTAAAAGATTAAATCTTTGCCCATAATTTAACCACCCATTGCCGGCAACAATGAATACAGAATTAAAGATGAAGTAAATAAAAATGGAGATAATATTTGAACTTTGTCAGGTATACTTTTAAAGTACAAAACCGGGTTACGGTATGAAGTACAGAAGAGTAGTTTTAAATTACAATATGCAGTACATAAGATTAGTTGTATTGCTTATTTAGGAAAGTTTTGGAAATGTAAGAAGAAAAAAAGAAGTGTTATCCATCTCATATCGATCATGCACTTAATCAAACTACATGATTTAAGGCAGTTGTTGATGTATCGAACTAAGTGATTGAAGGCAGTTGTTGATATATCAAACTGCATGATTGAAGGCAGTTGTTGATGTAATATTTTAATTGTAAGCAATTTTTAGGACGTTAATTTCAAATCTATTTTATTTTCACAAATTTAGTTGTAATCACAGAATATAATGAACAATTATTAAAAAATCTGAAATTCTCTGAGCTTTGCAAAAAGTGCCTCACTTTTGCTGATCACAACATCTTCAGTAACTTCACATACACAAATTTCCCTTTTCGCATAAATTATTTAATCAACTACGTATGATGACAATTACAAGACTGTGGCGATATAAAATATTTACATTTTTCATACGTGTACGTCCAAGAATGGTTTAGTTTAAGGACAAAAGCTGGTGACTCTGTTTGGAACGAAAGTAAATGGCTCTGTTTGGAACGAAAGTTAATGGCTCTGTTTGGAACGAAAGTTAATGGCTCTGTTTGGAACGAAAGTTAATGGCTCTGTTTGGAACGAAAGTTAATGGCTCTGTTTGGAACGAAAGTTAATGGCTCTGTTTGGAACGAAAGTAAATGACTCTGTTTGGAACGAAAGTAAATGACTCTGTTTGGAACGAAAGTAAATGACTCTGTTTGGAACGAAAGTAAATGACTCTGTTTGGAACGAAAGTAAATGGCTCTGTTTGGAACGAAAGTAAATGACTCTGTTTGGAACAAAAGCTAGTGACTCTGTTTGGAACGAAATCAATTTTAATTCAGTAATCAAGAAAAAATGTTATGATTGCATGGTTCCAGATTGTTGCGATGAATTAATCACAAGGTTCCATGATTGATGATTGTAGTAGCTACCTCGATCTCTGTTTGGTTAATCATAAATAGAAACAAATAGGGCTCCGAAGTGATCACTTCAAGACTCATTGCACCCGAGACTTGTAGCACCAGAGAAAGCCCCCCGACTTACAGCACCTAGGAAACATGTAGCACCCCCCCCCCCCTTCAGGTTTGTAGCACGAGATAAACGTGTAACCCCCGTCCCTCCGTGACTTATAACATACCGACGGTTATAACACCCCCAGCTATACAAATCTCACGCATATATCACATCCGAAGACTTGTAGGCCAGGCCTAGCAGTTCTCTATATTAGTATAGTGATATCAATAACGAAAGGTCCTCGCCTAGTATAGTGATGTCTATAAACTTAGGTCCTCGCCTAGCAATTCTCTATATTAGTATAGTGATATCTATAACCTAAGGTCCATGAGTCAAGTTTGAGGCTACATCTTTAAATCATGTATTTATCATATTCATGGAGGATTTATCATTCAAGGCGAGGCCTGTAGCTCTATACTTGTAGCCCTTGCGTCTCATTTATATCTATTACTATGGACATTAGAGACGTAAATTCGTTGTACGGCCGGCGTTTAGAGAAGAAAATGTTTCAACTGAAATCTCACACAAGTAAATCAGTAAGTGTAAACCAGTGAGTGTATCTCTCCGTCTGATAAGCCATGTAACCATATTTCTTCTTAGGTCCCCCCACCTCCACCTCCCTTCCCCGTTTACCATTCACCTGACGATATGTCATAAATCACAGCTTAATCTCCGCGTCATGCCGTAAAACTTGTAATCTTAAAGTGTCTTGACATAAAGACTGCAACTACCATACACAGACCCCACCCCACTGTCTCCCCTCCCTCCGCCCTTCTCCATGGCTCCCCCCCCCCGCCACGGTTTACGGCGCTGTGACCCTACATGTTCTTGTCCGCCTCTTAACTTCTTTTCTTCTGTCGAGTTTCTGCTTGACTTCTTACGGCCTCCGCTAGAGAGGAGGGGGCAACAAAAAAAAAAAAAAATCCCCTAACCACCCTGTTAGTTGTTCAATGCACGGGTGAAGCAGCGTATCTGGTACATTCANGTGTCTTGACATAAAGACTGCAACTACCATACACAGACCCCACCCCACTGTCTCCCCTCCCTCCGCCCTTCTCCATGGCTCCCCCCCCCCGCCACGGTTTACGGCGCTGTGACCCTACATGTTCTTGTCCGCCTCTTAACTTCTTTTCTTCTGTCGAGTTTCTGCTTGACTTCTTACGGCCTCCGCTAGAGAGGAGGGGGCAACAAAAAAAAAAAAAAAATCCCCTAACCACCCTGTTAGTTGTTCAATGCACGGGTGAAGCAGCGTATCTGGTACATTCAACGGATTTTGAACGTGAAGAAAAATGCGATCTCAAATTCACAAAGCGTGAACGCATTTAGATTATGGTCACTCATCGTCATCGAGGTCAAATTATTTCTCCATCGTTTAAACTACCATGGCTATGACCCAGAAGCTATCGTCGGTCACGCTGAAACGATATCGGAGAAAGAATTTTTAAAAATCAAAAAAATTAATGCCAAGCCAAATTTGAACATGTTCTGCAATCGGGTGTAGGTACAGGGTATACAGTGTTTTCTCGGAGGACGCCGGGTTTCTTTAAACAATTTTTACAGCGATCTTAGCGTCGTCCCACTAAGTCGGAATACGGCGTCCCTTTGTCGCGGGCCGTAAGGACTCCATTAAATGACTTTCAGACGTTAGATAGGCTTTTGTGGGCAGGCCATTACGCGGGACGCGGCGCAACCGTGACACGGACCTGTTCAGTGTGTGTAGGGACGTGTCCTTAGGAGAACAAGGGACGCTTTCATGGCTGTCGGTCTGAAGTCATTAGCTGGACAGCGGCCAGAATCTTCACAGTGAAATCAATGACGTTGTCTTGTTTGTTAACTGAAGTATCGCTATAATGTTAAATATTACAAGCAAAACTTAAAAACTTTAAAGTAGTCATTAATATATATTGTACACATCATATTGCTTGATGGCGTTATCAAATTATGGCACATATAATATGCATGAATGTGATTTAAACATACATATGCTATTCTTGACAGGTGAAAAAAGAAGCCGTATCTATAATGAAATTACACCTTTAAAAATATTGTTGTAAGAAGCATACCTTTAAAATATTATTGTAAGAATCATACCTTTCAAGAAATGTACACATTATGAACTAAAAAGTCAATCGGCATTAAATTATTCACCGCTTATTGAAGATCTGGGATTTTGGTGATATACCTTCTTCACGTCCAGAGGAAAATGGTTCAAAGGCAGACCTAGGCTTAGATGGATGAATGATGTGGAAAAAGATCTACAGCAGCTGGTAATCTAAGCAGGGAAAAGAAGAGCATTAGTTAGGTCTGAGTGGAAGGAAGTGGTGAGGCAGGCCAAAGCCCTACACGGGCTGTAGCGCCACAGGCTGTAGCGCCACAGGGATGGGTGGATGGGTATTGAAGATCTGAGACGTTAAGAGGCCTATGTAAGGCGTGTGGTATGCGTGTGGTATGCTCTGGGTGTGAACGAAACATATTAAGAACCCGATGTTAAGACTGATCTGAAACTCTCACATAAGTAAGGAAGTAGCAGAAGGTATGTAGCCTGCGTATTCATGTATGTCGCTTAGCATAAACAATATGATTCAATGTATGTTTGCATACTTACCGTGAGAGCAGCTTTCAATTATTTACAAGACTAGCTGGTTTCAACCGGTGTGATGTGATGTTCAAAGGTGTGACGTGATGTTCAAAGGTGTGACGTGTTGTTCAAAGGTGTTACGTGAAGTTCAAAGGTGTGACGTGTTGTTCAAAGGTGTGACGTGATGTACAAAGGTGTGACGTGTTGTTCAAAGGTGTGACGTGTTGTTCAAAGGTGTGACGTGGTGTTCAAAGGCGTGACGTGTTGTTCAAAGGTGTGAACGTGCTGTTCAAAGGTGTGACGTGATGTTCAAAGGTGTGACGTGATGTTCAAAGGTGTGACGTGATGTTCAAAGGTATTACGTGATGTTCAAAGGTGTGACGCGATGTTCAAAGGTGTGACGTGATGTTCAAAGGTGTGACGTGAAGTTTCTAAAGGAACATGTCGTGAATTTTGTCACTCTTTGCACACAAAAAAATAAGATAGTATCTGGGATATATTAAAGTAACTGTGATATATTAATGTATCATCTGTGATACATTAAAGTATCTGTGATATCTTAATGCATCTGTGATGTATTAAGCCTGTCTTAACCAGTGAAAGGCAACCCGCTGCTCTTTGAAGGAAAAGATTCGCGCCACCCCCCCCCCCTTTTTTTTGTGTGTGTTTCACTAATCTCTTATGACATGCGGGTCCTAAATATTTTCGTTATAATAAATTTATACAAGTGTCTCATAAATTTATACAAGTGTCTCATAAATTTATACAAGTGTCTCATACATTTATACAAGTGTCTCATACATTTATACAAGTGTCTTATAAATGTATACAAGTGTCTCATACATTTATACAAGTGTAATTTTCCCAAGCCCTGATCTAATTTAACGGGCGTAAATTAGTTTTTTCTTCATGTGACAATATTTACATTTAGGCCAATCGAACACAATCATTTTATATTATAATTTGTGATTGAAATGCCTCATAGAGAAGTGAGAGACAAGACTTTTCAATGAAACTATGCTTTAAAAAAAAGGATTAAAAGCAGAACATGTTGAAAACAACTGGACAAAACAAATAGAAAAATCTGACCACTCGGAGTAATGATCTACTTCTGATGGGATCACAGTCTGGGTGAAGTCAAACATGTACAGAGGGCGGGACGCAAAAGATAACAAAAAATATATTGACACGTAGCTATAAATCAGCCCTGCATGACCGTTTCTAGTAAGATCTTAATGTTAACTGCTTGGCCTGTTAAGGGGGTAGTAATGGCTTTAGTGTTTAGCATGATACATTTTGCTTTACAGTTACCTGGGGGGGGGGGGTAAGTTTGTTTAGGTCACCAAGAAATAGCTGGGGTTTTATTACACAACAGGACCACACACAATTTCATACAGAGCGTAANTCTGACCACTCGGAGTAATGATCTACTTCTGATGGGATCACAGTCTGGGTGAAGTCAAACATGTACAGAGGGCGGGACGCAAAAGATAACAAAAAATATATTGACACGTAGCTATAAATCAGCCCTGCATGACCGTTTCTAGTAAGATCTTAATGTTAACTGCTTGGCCTGTTAAGGGGGTAGTAATGGCTTTAGTGTTTAGCATGATACATTTTGCTTTACAGTTACCTGGGGGGGGGGGGGTAAGTTTGTTTAGGTCACCAAGAAATAGCTGGGGTTTTATTACACAACAGGACCACACACAATTTCATACAGAGCGTAAAAAACAACAAAAACACATGCCGTCCTAAACAAAGAGTGGATTTAATTAAATCAACTAATTGTGTTTTCCGTTTCCCGGTCACCAACAAATAGCAGGACCACATCGACCGTTGTCTCCACACACACACCTGCGGCGGCGTCATGGTGACGCCATCTTTGTCTTTGTGGATTTTTTCTATGATTCATTTTCAACACGTTCCACTCTGCACCAGACACCCACCCCACTCCCCCCCCCCCCCCCCCCCCCACCCCCCCCCCCCCCCCCCACCCGGCACTCACCCCACTCGCGCCACTACCGAGCATTTGATTGTAAAAGTTACCTCTGATTACGCCAGGCAGGTTGTGAAAGGGATTAAGTCGATTTAACATGGCTTAAATGAATGAATAAATATGGCGTGGGGGTTGTAACATTAAATGGTCCATTAAAATAAAGTACAGAGAGATGGAAGAGGGAATGGGAGAATGAGGGATATGATTTAAGATGGTGTTTAATTCAGTGCAAATTATCGGCAGATGGAGACAAGTGTAGAAGGATCATTGCAATCATGCTTTATACTGAATGGTGAAATCATTAAGAAGGGAATATTTTTGAATGAAGAAAAAATGTCATGCCCCCCCTACCCCCCCCCCCCCAAAAAAAATAAATAAAAATAAATAAAAAGCATTGTGGATGTATAGGGTGAAAGGAAAGGCGGCGGCGGTGGATGGGATGGTGATGGATGGGATGGTAATGGATGGGGTGGTGGTGGATGGGGGTGGTGATGAATGGGATGGTGGTGGATGGGGTGGTGGTGGTGGATGGAGTGGCGGTGGTGGATGGAATGGTGGTGGTGAGATGGTGGTGGATGGGATGGTGGTGGTGGTGGATGGGGTGGTGATTAATGGGGTGGTGGTGGATGGGATGGTCGTGGATGGGATGGTGGTGGATTGGGTGGTGGTGGATGGGGTGGTGGTGGGTGGGATGGTGGTGGATGGGATGGTGGTGGATGCGGTGATGATGAATTGGATGGTGGTGGATGGGGTGGTGGTGGATGGGGTGGTGGTCGATGGGATAGGGGGTGGATGGGATGGCGGTGGATGGGGTGGTGGTGGATGGGATGGTGGTGGTGGTGGAATGGGAAGGTGGTGGATGGGGTGGTGGTGGATGTGGTGATGATGTGACAACTGAATTATTTGAAAACTGAAAGACATGAACTTTGCTGTGATAAATCAGAAAATTTCGATGACATGAAACTGTATTTATTGACCTCTTGTTTACAGTTTCCTTCTGTTGTTTTGGGGGACTGACCAACTTGACCAACTCGACCAACTTGACCAACTTCAGTTGTGTAGCCTAATGTCTCCTAAGACAAATGATAGTCTACCTTGAAACACAAGCGTATAGTCATAGTGAATGTAGTGAATTGTGAAATCTATTTATATTTTAGCACGTGTAGAAGATCCTAAGCTCTAGTTGCTTGCAATACAAGGATCCTCAGCTTTGTGTAAATTACACTTTCTATCCCTGCGGTCTTAACAAAAAGAAATATATAAAGAAATAAATAAAGAAGAAAGCAAACAATACGAATCAACTTCATCAGTTAAAGATCCCTTGGCATAAATTGGCCTAAGACAAAATGTATTATATATATATATATATATTTTTTAAAGTACAAACCAACCATTGCGCACTCACAAAGACAATCGCTTGGTAAACCCAATCTTGAACATTTGTTGTCTTCCCACGTCTCCCCCCGTGCCCCGCTACCAAACCCACAGTCCCTGGTTGTTCTCGCCCAGATTCTGGGATTTCTGGACACTTCTCCATGTCGCGACGGGGGTCGACTCGGTGACGTCTGTTCAATTTCCCACTTGTTTCAAGAGCTCGATAAGCCCAGCCTTCCCCGCCCGCCAATCTGCCCCCCCCACCCCACCCCTCCAGTTGTTTGCTCGTGGTAACGCCGTACGTGCCTGGTCGTCTGCTTCGGTTAGGACACGGGGCATCCACAACATGGATATGGACAAGGCCCTCCAAGACTAACGCGGATCACTGGCACGGCCTCAGAATAGTTTACCACGTTAAATGCTATGGATTCCAAACGTGGATTCCAAACATGGATGGGGAAATATTGACTTGCGTTGGCTAATTCTGAAGCTGACGTACCCACGCGCATCAGAGTACGATTATGGAATGTTCTTGTATCCCTAAACGATAAAAGTCTTTCAAACTTCAAGGAGCCGTTACTAGCTTAACGTAATCAGAAATGCAAGTCCATGCACATTCCTCGACAAAACTTCGCCAATTTGTAACCCTTGCGGATGTGAGTTAAATTAAACTAAAAACTAATTTGATTTTATAGCAACTTAAAGCAGAAATTACAGAGTTTAATTTATAACCCATTTAGGAATACATTCCAGTTGTATGAGTCATAGTTCAATAATTCAAGTCTTACATTGAAATACGATCTTACGCAGTCGATAATTTCAAAATCTTACCACAGACTGCACACGTTTAAAAAATAAGCCGGATATATTTAAAGGTTTTCGTTTGTACTAGCAAAGTTACCGTCCTCAGACAGGGCTTTGCCTGCGCACCCCCCCCGCCCCCCCCCCCCCCCCCCGGGAAGTCACCGATTACTCCCATGTTACGCAGGACAAACCTGACTCTACGTCTTACAAGCCCAGGGGTTAAGTTTGTCAACATGATCCGTCCACCCCATCCCCTACACCACGGCCGCTCTCAGCCCGGCTAGTCAAACAACCCTGTCCCCCCACAAGGCAAGGGTAAATTTCTTCCCATGGGTAAACACTCGTCCTGTTCTTAGGCTCCGTCGAGGGCACTTGATCCACTTGTGACCTTAACATTACCCTAGTCGCCGGACGTCGCCAGCCATATACCTGGCCTCTACCTCAATCCGGTCGTCCACGCAGTCTTTAACCCTTTTAAACTAGCGTCAATGGACATGGGCTCAAGTTTGACCAAGGTCGGTCAGTGGGTATCCCATACGTCTAATTGTAGAATGATATCCTCAATGCTAGTTATAGTTCCAAAAGTTCACACCAGCCATTAGCTTTTCAGTTTTCCGAATCCCAGAGATTGTCGAATTGATTTGTGAATGGGGCGAAACATTTCTCTACAGCAACTCCCCGTTGGGCGTTATGGGTGACCTAAACCAGGACAACATTGAAGTCGCCGGACACCAATCTAATTCTCCGTAAATGCCACTCAGCGGCCTTTTGTCTGGCACTTTTCCTGGCCACAGAATTTCAAATTATATCCATTTAATTTTATATGAATGAAAATGGCTGAAAATTGTATAAATTGGAAATCGTATGCATTCTCATATCCACATCTGGATATATGTTTACTGCTATCCAGAAATGTATATTGCTCAACGACCGCGTTAGACGATGTAATACAGGAGAACTTCCTTGATAAATCATCTCCCTAATTTCACAAACAACCCCAGGCCCAGATCTCTGCCCCCCCCCCCTCCCCTATCAGCACGACCTTGGTGTGGCTAGAGGCGTTAATCACCTGGCCGTGTTCAAGTCCACACAAAGATCTTAATCTCCGGATTATCCTTTCGGCGACTAATATCTGCCCTGAATTCCTAATAGCATGTCCAGACGAAGGATGTCTTTGGATGTCTACATGTACATGAAAGTTATAACTGATAGATTACCCCCTGCATACACTGTTACTTCAGACTTCATGATCCTTACCCACAATACATGCGCTGTGTTCCCCCCAACAACCTGTGTTCCCCCCACACACAAACCCTCCACATTCGCATTGCTTCCTCCACACAAACCCTTCACATTCACATTGCTTCCTCCACACAAACCCTCCACATTCACATTGCTTCCTCCACACAAACCCTCCACATTCGCATTGCTTCCTCCACACAAACCCTCCACATTCACGTTGCTTCCTCCACACAAACCCTCCACATTCACATTGCTTCCTCCACACAAACCCTCCACATTCACATTGCTTCCTCCACACAAACCCTCCACATTCACATTGCTTCCTCCACACAAACCCTCCACATTCACATTGTTGTGTTCCCTACACACACTTTATATTTCCTCCACCCACAGTGGGACTCAACACCATACCTCCCTCAAACTCACACCATGTTCCCTCCAAAACACTTAATGTTCCCTCCACAATGTATCTCATCCACACGGTGGCCTCCCCACACGCCATGTTTCTAATCCACACGTCCCGTGTCTCACCCACACGCCCAGTATCTCATTCACTCGCACTGTGTCATCCACAGGTCCAGTGTCTCATCCACTCGCACTGTAATCATCCACAGGCCATGTGTCTCATCCACTCGCACTTTCTCATCCACAGGCCCAGTGTCTCATCCACTCGTACTTTGTCATCCACAGGCCCAGTGTATCATCCACTCGCACTGTGTCATCCACAGGTCCAGTGTCTCATCCACTCGCACTTTGTCATCCACAGGCCCAGTGTCTCATCCTCTCGCACTTTGTCATCCACAGGCCCAGTGTCTCATCCACTCGCACTGTATCACCCACAGGCCCTGTGTCTCATCCACTCGCACTGTATCACCCACAGGCCCTGTGTCTCATCCACACGTCATGTGGCTCATTCAAACACTTGGAGTATCCTCCGAATAAACACGGCATCAGCACGCGTCATCAACACGTAGACTGGCATAGCTGTAAATGAAAATTAAATGTGTATTTATTTGAAAAGCACACGTTTTTAATCAGTGACTGATAAACGATGGACTTTGAGGATTATAAATTTAACAGCATTACTGCAGCTTTAAAAGAACAAATGCCGATCCTCTCTTTGTAGAAAGTCATTCATAAAATCATTGTCCGAATCGACTGACACTGACAGTCAATATTTACATTTGCTCAAAGACTACTCTGCGTTGTTGTATCTGATTGAGGCGACAATGATCTCCCCGCTACAATATCTATTATTTAAGTCGCTCTGGTTTGAGAGTTTATTCATAAACAAGATGGCGGCCGTCTATTGTGGATGACGGGGACAGAGAGCTGCCCGACACGGGCCGTAACTCTAAAGTGGCCGCGTCGGTCCCATAATTTTTTTTTTTTTTTTTTTTTTTTTTTTTTGGTAACTGTGAAACCCAACCGCACGCAACAGTCCCGAGAAAGATAAAAAGAGGCACGTCAAGCTGAGACCGTAAAAAAAGATATTTTTATTTTTCTTTCTTTCTATTCTCTCCCCCAACCTTACGCAGCCCGACTGGTTGCCCGAGTAGGAAACCCCATGGTCCTTGTGTTTCCAAAAGACGCCAACATATTTCAACATGTGGAATATGAAGTACAGTGACAATGGCGTTTAGAGACACACAATAGTGTTAAGTGTGGAATCGGGGCCCTGAGATGTTTAAGACACTTTCAACATTGGGATATAACAAAGTCAGGCAAACGGATCCTGTTTGTCACCAAACTCTCACAATTTGTGACAATTTGCTTGTAAAGTTTGTTATGAATTTTATTCTGGGTTGTTATTTGTCTTTTCTTCATAAGACATTTGTCTGAGTTATGTCATGAGACTGCGCCGAGCTGTGTCCCTTGGCGATAACTTGGCTAATGCCATTTTAATTTTAACCCTTTAAAGCCGATGTCGTGGAAAGGATATCCCCCCCCCCCGGCCCACCAAAACCACCCACTTGCTTTCTCCTTAGCTCCCCTTGCAAACTATGTTTACATTAATATTATGATAATTACACTTTAATCCTAAAAATGAGAAAACATTTATAGATTTTTTTTTTTGTCACCCGACGCATTCGACTGTGAGAACGACGGTGGCTTGACAGTCCTATTTTTGACTGGAAAGCTTTCCCACACGTGGAACAAACGTGCCCTTGGGTTATAGAGGGATTTGGGGGAGGGGGCGTGGACTCCTGATTATTCTCGCTGTTCGCTCTCTTTGGGTGTGAGCGGTGCATCTACTCCTGAAGATTGTACTCCAACTGTGGGTCTGTCTGCCTCGCCGGCCTATGTGCTCCAATTGTACTCCAACAGTGGGTCTGTCTGCCTCGCCGGCCTATGTGCTCCAACAGTGGGTCTGTCTGCCTCGCCGGCCTATGTGCTCCAACAGTGGGTCTGTCTGCCTCGCCAGCCTATGTGCTCCAATGCAACTGTTTCCCCATGAGTTAAAGTCCATTGCTACGTATTCGAGGCAATCTTCCAAACAATATTTCAAACTTTTTGTTTGCTTTGTTTTGCCAACATCTGATTGTCTCCTGTTGGAATGTTCAAGGGATACATTAAATGTTGAGGCTGTCTTGGCTGTCTGTTGTTTAGGCTGTCTGTTCTCTTGATTGTCTGTTGTTTGGGCTGCCTTGACTGTCTGTTGTTTAGGCGGCCTGCCGTCTTGGTTGTCCGCTGTCTTTGCTGCCTGTTGTTTAGGCTATCTGCTGTCTTGGCTGTCTGTTGTGGTTAGTCTTGTCTGTCTGTTGTTTAGGCTGCCTGCTGTTTTGGTTGTGCGCTGTCTTTGCTGCCTGTTGTTTAGGCTTTCTGTTGTCTTGGCTGTCTGTTTTGGTTAGTCTTGTCTGTTTGTTGTTTAGGTTGACTGCTGTCTTGGCTATCTGCTGTTTTTGCTGTATTTTTTAAAGCTTTCTGCTGTCTTGACTTTCTTTTGGTTGGACTGACTGCTGTCTTGGATCTCTGTTGTCTTGGCTCTCTAATGTTTTGATTGACTGCTGTCTTTGCTATCTGCTGTCTTTGCTGTCTGTTTTTAGGCTTTCTGCTGTCTTAACTGTATGTTGGTTAGGCTGTCTGCTTGCATTCTCGAAACATGCCCTCATTATATGGCATGTCCTTTTTGTTAGAACGTGTGAATACTGATAAAACCAGCCCAGTCGTAGGACTTGTGTATCAAGGTGTAGGACTTGTGTATCAAGGTGTAGGACTTGTGTATCAAGGTGTAGGACTTGTGATCAAGGTGTAGGACTTGTGATCAAGGTGTAGGACTTGTGATCAAGGTGTAGGACTTGTGATCAAGGTGTAGGACTTGTGATCAAGGTGTAGGGCTTGTGATCAAGGTGTAAGACTTGTGATCAAGGTGTAGGACTTGTGTATCAAGGTGTAGGACTTGTGTATCAAGGTGTAGGACTTGTGATCAAGGTGTAGGACTTGTGCATCAAGGTGTAGTACTTGTGATCAAGGTGTAGGACTTGTGCATCAAGGTGTAGTACTTGTGATCAAGGTGTAGGACTTGTGCATCAAGGTGTAGTACTTGTGATCAAGGTGTAGGACTTGTGCATCAAGGTGTAGTACTTGTGATCAAGGTGTAGGACTTGTGCATCAAGGTGTAGTACTTGTGATCAAGGTGTAGGACTTGTGCATCAAGGTGTAGTACTTGTGATCAAGGTGTAGGACTTGTGCATCAAGGTGTAGTACTTGTGATCAAGGTGTAGGACTTGTGCATCAAGGTGTAGTACTTGTGATCAAGGTGTAGGACTTGTGCATCAAGGTGTAGTACTTGTGATCAAGGTGTAGGACTTGTGCATCAAGGTGTAGTACTTGTGATCAAGGTGTAGGACTTGTGCATCAAGGTGTAGTACTTGTGATCAAGGTGTAGGACTTGTGCATCAAGGTGTAGGGCTTGTGATCAAGGTGTAGGACTTGTGCATCAAGGTGTAGTACTTGTGATCAAGGTGTAGGACTTGTGTATCAAGGTGTAGGACTTGCGCATCAAGGTGTAGTACTTGTGATCAAGGTGTAGGATTTGTGATCAAAGTGTAGGACTTGTGTATCAGATCTCCTGTAACGACACAAAGAGCTCATTGCGTGGGGCCATGCTTTAAGTTTGAGAACCGTACTAGACTCCCGACCAAACCTTAGCAAATTTTCATATATAATCGAGTCTAAAGCCATTTCCTTTGGGTGGAGACTTGTAAAAGAGGGGCTATCGAGGTCATTTTATTTAAGCAACTTGAAGTTTCTAAAAAAAAAATAAAAAAAGAAAAAAGAAAAAAAGAAAAAAGAAAGAACAACAAAAAACAGAGAGAATAAAGTAGTTAAACTCTATCATTTCTGATTAGTTCAGTTCAAGTTTTAATCCTTAAAAGTCATAATAATTTGCCTTCAAGCAAACTTAGCACAAAGGCAAAATACAAAATTCAAAATAATTTTTTTTTCTCTGTTAGCCCTACAAACAAAGGGTAAGGGGGAGGGGTCTTTTAAAGATAGAGGGAGGAAAAAGAGAAAGAAGAAAGAAGAAACCGAACCAACTTAAACGTGTAGTGAAACCAAATAAACAAATAATTCCTAACGCATTTAACAACTTAACCAGACAAAATAAAACCCGTCCTGGCACGGGGGTCGCCCCGAGGCCTCCTCTCACCCCCCCCCCCCCCACTTGATCTGCTAGTAAATGCCTGTTCTTCTATGGGGGAGGCTAGTAGACCGTACATATTTCCGGTTTGTAAATCCCACCTACCTGGTTGGTTTCAGCTTATTAAGAAAAAAAAAACAAAAAAACCTCATTCAAACGAAACTTCTTAATAAAAAAATTGCTTATGTAATGTTTTAAAAAAAATCTGAATAACTCAGGTTTGGCCATTATATCAAATGTTCTCCACTGAGTTCTGTTACGGTAGTGTTTATTTATCTATCTGTGCGGTAGATGGCTGATTTGCGGCCCATCTTTTGGTTTTCTCTCGTTTTTTTTTTTTTTTAAAATGTTCGTTTCCTTGAGGCAAAAAGAGTGGGTGTGTTGTGGAGGGTTACTTGAGGTTAGATGTATATGGAAATCAATTCCTCGTTGAAGACATGTTTCGCAAGTATCTCTAAACGTCTCAGTGGCATTGACATTGAGAATTGTGCATCTAGGAAAACAGACTGCGTTTAAACTTAATTATGTTTGATTGAATTGATTATTTTATCATTTTCATTTTTTAAATCAATCCCATTAGAATATTTATGTACGAGAAATACAGGGAGGACCGCGTTCAGATTGAAGCATTAAGAAAGATACCGGGAGGGGAGGTGGGGTTCGAGGGGGGGGGGGCACACCTAAAGAACAGTACCAGTGAACGTTTTGGCCCCCAAAATAAAACAACAAACCTTCTACAGCAAACATAGTAGACCAAAACTCTTAGCGTGGTTTATAGATACGGCTAAGAGTCTTTGTATCGGTCGATTTTGCTGACGAAGTCTTTTTTGGCCAAAACGTCCACTTTTTTTTTTTTTTGTTTTTTGCATTGTTCTCTTTTGGGTTTTCTTTTCTCTACCCTTTTGTATCTTTCGTATATTTATGAGCGGCTTGCCAATGATATGTTTAAACCTATACTATATGTGATTACCACATAATAGTTTTTCCACCACATATTCGTTTAACTTTGCTTCATCATTAACTTCAGTATTATGAGTTTGTGGTTGATCTCTTTTACTGACAAAGTAAAGTCTATGATTTCATCATTAACGACCGACAACTCCATGTGGAACGAAAGCAAGAGTTACCGCCGGTGACATCTCGTCAGATGCTTCGTGCAATACCTGTGTAGTTAGCATCCTGGCCAGGATCAACTCGGCTACAAGGTTTGTAGTACGTCTCAGATCGATGTCCCCGCTCGTCCGCATATATTTACTTTCTGTTTAGAATCGCCACTCAAGGCCTCTTTACAGCAATGGAATCGAAATCATTTGGCTTCAGGGGAGGGAATCCGCCCCTCGCTTACAAACAGAGTTAAAAGGGCGACGGCACAAAATAAACCAAAACATTTCTATTCTAAATAGAGACGAGCGCGCAGAGAGATCCAAAGTAACACGATCTGTTATTTTTGGCGCTGCTCAAACCAGCATGGCAAAGAATACGATGTCAGCGGAGCACTGGGGGCCTTGCTTTGTTAGTCAGGACTCGGTACAGTGGTGTACATGATGTGTACGGGCGCAGGCCAGTGCGATACGGGCGTGTACGGCCTTAAGTAATTGAATGGTGGTGGGATATGGCTGTGTACGGATGCAGCCTAGTGGGATACGGGTGTGTACGGCTTAAGGTAGTCGGTGAAAGGTTGAGCTGATAAGGATATGTTCGGTGGTGAAAGGAGGTGGGATATTAAGAGTGTTCAGCTGAAAGGTAGCGGAGTTAGGATGTGTACGGCTTTAAGGTATTAGTCGAAAGGTGGTGGGACAAGGCTGTGTACGGCTGAAAGGTAGTGGTGGGGAAAGAATGTGTACGGCTTTAAGGTAATAGTCGAAAGGTGGTGGGACAAGGCTGTGTACGGCTTTAAGGGAATAGTCGAAAGGTGGTGGGACAAGTATGTGTACGGCTGAAAGGTAATGGTGGGGAAAGAATGTGTACGGCTTTAAGGTAATAGCCAAAATATGGTGGGACAAGACTGTGTACGGCTGAAAGGTAGCGGGATAAATATGTGCCCAGCGCCCCGGGGGGGGGGGGGGGGGGGGGGGGGGGACAAAGAGTTAAACATCTTGCGCGTATCATTGTTTGCCTTTAATAGGAATTGTTTTATGTTAAGCTATATCCACCTTTGTTGGCTGTGTCCACTGCGCCCACCCCCACGCGCGCCCACCCCCACACAAAAATAGCAAGAGGAAAATCAACACGAAACTTAAAAAAAATATATGTATATAAATTAATCCGTGTTTCCCACTACGATATATTTGAAATATTTCCCCACTACGATATACTTGAAATATTTCCCCACTACGATATACTTTAAATATTTCCCATTGCCCACTGTGTCCTAACGTTTCAAACTAGAGAACAACGAGCTTTCAAGGCCGATGTCGCAAAATGGTTTATAAAATTCTCACACCATTCTGTTTAGTACTATAACATTTGCACACAGCTATTGCATTATATCATTTTAGTACTATAACATTTGCGCACAGCTATTGCATTATATCATTTTAGTACTATAACATTTGCGCAAAGCTATTGCATTATATCATTTTATTAGTACTATAACATTTGCGCACAGCTATTGCATTATATCATTTAGCACTATAACATTTGCGCACAGATATTGCATTATATCATTTTAGTACTATAACATTTGCGCACAGCTATTGCATTATATCATTTTAGGTCTATAACATTTGCGTGCAGCTATTGCATTATCTTTAACTAATAGATATATTTAATTTTTTGCCCCCCCCCCCCCCCCCAATACAGTAACTTTAGCTGTAGCTCTGACAATGAGGAACAGAATCCTCGACTTCTCTTATGTTCCCAAAGACACTGCCCTTGAGAAGCAAACACACTTAACTTAAAACACGTTTAACCGGCTTAATCAAGAAATCCTTGTAACCTTGTGAGAATGCAACATTTTTTTCCGACGGCATACCAGCGTCGGGGAAGAAAAGGGTGTTATCAAGAAAAAATTTGAGCACAACTCGTGGCCAGAGGATGGAGGAAATGCCCGCGTCTGTGGCAATACATCACAACTCCTGACAACTGGCTTCGGCAGTCTACAACGCGCACCCATAAATCCTCAACTTTATTAGTTGTCTCCGGGAGCACAAAGGTTCAGTTTCATCCTGGGGGCCGATGGCCGATGGCCGATGTTTTGCCACAATTGGGGGGGGGGGGGGGGAATCGATAGTGTATTTCGATCCTGTTGTAAATTGTTGAAATAGTTTTTGTTCCTCCCCTAAATGAAATGTTGAATTTCAAAATATATACGGAACAAACACATTCTCCCCCCCCCCCAACCCACACACACAAAACAAAACAAATAAAATTTAAAAAATACTATTAAAAAAAAAACAAATATTAATAGTAAATTTAAATTTAAAAAAATGGATGGATAAATAAATTTAGCAAGTAAATTAAAAGTACAAAATGCGACGATACGTACCTATAAAATAACCACACGAGACAACTTTTTTTCTTTATTATACTTCATTAACATTAAGAAACGTAAATATTTATTGACGACATTCTCATCCATCCCCCAATACCAATTAATTTGGTTTTCTGTAATCCTCAATCAAGTCAATGATTCAAATTTCCAGCAATGAATCTAATAATGTAGCCTACAGGCAATCGTTTAAAGTGGTTTTCTACACGACAATTCGAACAAGATTGAAACACACACACAAAGACAAACACATAGTTTTTTAAACTCCAACTGTCTCTATTAACTAATATGAACATTAAGACATTATTTTCTACACACGACTGCACTCTTTTTAAACACAGTCTATTTAAAAAGTAGTTATGCCGCCATAATTTTTTTTTTAAATGACTGCTTCCCATTCAATTGTTCACAAGTCAAATTTAACACCAATGAGCAGGAATGAACCTGGACTTATTTGACTGCATGGTAGACCTTTCAGCGAAGCAAAGGTACACGCATTTTAGTATAAATCACCAACACACACATACACGCAGAACACACCCACAAACACAAACACATACACACACACACATTCAAGAAAAAGATGGAAGGCTTACAACTCATAACCAATCCACTCAAGTATCCAGCTAGGTGCTGATCGTGTCAGTACTCACTTGCGTCCACAAATGGCATGTTACAAGCAAGAACTCTCGACTGAACCGAGACTAGTGAGTTCTTGAGAGAGTTACTCTCGACTGAACCCAGACTAGTGAGTTCTTGAGAGAGTTACTCTCGACTGAACCCAGACTAGTGAGTTCTTGAGAGAGTTACTCTCGACTAAACCCAGACTAGTGAGTTCTTGAAAGAGTTACTCTCGACTAAACCCAGACTAGTGAGTTCTTGAAAGAGTTACTCTCGACTAAACCCAGACTAGTGAGTTCTTGAAAGAGTTACTCTCGACTAAACCCAGACTAGTGAGTTCTTGAGAGAGTTACTCTCGACTAAACCCAGACTAGTGAGTTCTTGAAAGAGTTACTCTCGACTAAACCCAGACTAGTGAGTTCTTGAGAGAGTTACTCTCGACTAAACCCAGACTAGTGAGTTCTTGAAAGAGTTACTCTCGACTAAACCCAGACTAGTGAGTTCTTGAAAGAGTTACTCTCGACTAAACCCAGACTAGTGAGTTCTTGAGAGAGTTACTCTCGACTAAACCCAGACTAGTGAGTTCTTGAGAGAGTTAGTCTCGACTAAACCCAGACTAGTGAGTTCTTGAGAGAGTTACTCTCGACTAAACCCAGACTAGTGAGTTCTTGAGAGAGTTACTCTCGACTAAACCCAGACTAGTGAGTTCTTGAGAGAGTTACTCTCGACTGAACCCAGACTAGTGAGTTCTTGAGAGAGTTACTCTCGACTAAACCCAGACTAGTGAGTTCTTGAGAGAGTTACTCTCGACTAAACCCAGACTAGTGAGTTCTTGAGAGAGTTACTCTCGACTAAACCCAGACTAGTGAGTTCTTGAGAGAGTTACTCTCGACTAAACCCAGACTAGTGAGTTCTTGAAAGAGTTACTCTCGACTAAACCCAGACTAGTGAGTTCTTGAAAGAGTTACTCTCGACTAAACCCAGACTAGTGAGTTCTTGAAAGAGTTACTCTCGACTAAACCCAGACTAGTGAGTTCTTGAAAGAGTTACTCTCGACTAAACCCAGACTAGTGAGTTCTTGAAAGAGTTACTCTCGACTAAACCCAGACTAGTGAGTTCTTGANCCAAAATTTAGTCCTTCAGTTCTAGAGAATCAGAATGAGATAATTTTTTGAAACATCTAACAAGGACGTCATGCCGTATAGCTGACGCCAAAATTTAGTCCTTCAGTTCTAGAGAATCAGAATGAGATAATTTTTTGAAACATCTAACAAGGACGTCATGCCGTATAGCTGACGCCAAAATTTAGTCCTTCAGTTCTAGAGAATCAGAATGAGATAATTTTTTGAAACATCTAACAAGGACGTCATGCCGTATAGCTGACGCCAAAATTTAGTCCTTCAGTTCTAGAGAATCAGAATGAGATAATTTTTTGAAACATCTAACAAGGACGTCATGCCGTATAGCTGACGCCAAAATTTAGTCCTTCAGTTCTAGAGAATCAGAATGAGATAATTTTTTGAAACATCTAACAAGGACGTCATGCCGTATAGCTGACGCCAAAATTTAGTCCTTCAGTTCTAGAGAATCAGAATGAGATAATTTTTTGAAACATCTAACAAGGACGTCATGCCGTATAGCTGACGCCAAAATTTAGTCCTTCAGTTCTAGAGAATCAGAATGAGATAATTTTTTGAAACATCTAACATGGGCTTTAGACAAACTTTTTGGTGAGTTTGAAAAAAAAAAAACATGAAAAAAATAAAAATTAATTAACAATTCGACTTAATGCAGTAGTTTGATTTTCCGAGACACGCTGTCTTTAGAGCAGGGTTGATATTCTTTCAGCCACCTTAAAATGTCGTCAGAGGGTTGGGGTTGGGCGTTTCGGCAATTTACGTTCAACTGGACATCGTCAGCCCTCCCGCAAATTTACATAATATGCAACACCACGACAGTGACATGTCATCACAACAACTGGAATTATACTTACTATACGTAAAATACTTTGCAACACAATACAGATACACAACTTACGACTCTCAACAACACCTTACATAAAAACGATGGTCTTGTCGTTCGTTTATTAGGAAGGAGATACTTTTTTTCTTTCTGGACAGACCTGCCTCTTTCTTTCACTCACAATAAGATGACTTTGACATTGCAACATTTCTTGTCCTTCTGTCATTGAAAGAAAACAAAAATAAGAACCACATTGACAACATGGTTTAAAATGGTCTTCTCCACTCCAGTTATTGGGATTGTGTAGCGGTCATCCGAACGGCGGGCGGCGTTAGCTTGGTCGACTTTAAAAGTATAATCTGCTTTGTTCTCTCTTCCCCCCCACCCCCCAGTACTGTTCCCTGGTGGAGGTTTGAGTTAAGTCTTGCCGTGGTGCTAGGCGAAAATAAGGTAGATCGGGAACCGCGATTAGCCAGGCTAACCTGTCAGAGGCGTGCATGATTGGCACCACCAGCAGCAGCAGAAGCCGAGTTTATTTCCCACCTTTTTGTGGGGCTAGGCCGAAGGGAGGCAGAAGGGGCGGGGGGCTGTGGGCTGGAGACGGAATAGTGTGGAATGAAGGATTGTCTTGTGATAGGAGACTGGGGAGACTGCAAATAGAATGAGAGGGAGAGAAAGAATGTGAAAGGAAAAAAAGGAGAGAGATAGGGAATGAAGAAGAGTGGGGGAGAGAGCGCGAGAGGTTGGTGTTATGTGCGACTTAAGTGAGGAAGATGGAGAAATATACAAATTGAAATTGCCAATAGGCAGAGAGAAAAGGAGATCGAGGAGGGAGAAAGAGAGAGAGAGAGAGCATAGAAAGGAGAGTCAGAAAAGAGTATTCTTTTGGACGTATAGATTGAGCTGGATTATGTGCTGGACGAAGTTCAGTTCATCCGATATTTTCCCCGAAAAAATATGTTAAAAATCATTAAAATAACTCCAAAAAAAACGCCACTGAAATCTCACTAAAAATTCATGGGCATAGTTTTGAGATGTACAATGTTGGCAAAAACGCAAGTCCCCCGACACGTTATACTTTCGTATCGGCTTTCAGACCAGCGCCTACAAATAAAATCAATACACATAACATGTTCCCAATCTCCCCGGTGGCCTTGTATGAACACAGACAGGTTGTTGTTATACGTAAATAATTTTATGCACGAAGTTCTTTTGATATGGCGAGACTATTAACATGCACATACCATCAAGAGATGCCCAATACTTTATCGCTTATCGCAAGTAGAAGCACAAGTAAATTAACTAATAGATTTAAGTTAGACGTCTCTATATCAACATACAAGTATGATTGCTGGGATCTATTTAAAAAAAATGTTTATAAATATTTAAATTTTATAGCAAAAACTTCATGAAAATATTCTTACATGATGTATCAGCTTACGATAATAAATTACGGTTGAAATTATGTAAGGATTTTTATAATAGAATTAGTGGCCATGAAAATAAGTCCGTCTTCTCGGCTCTTTTATTTGTTAAAACTAGAACTCCTTAAATTGCCTCCCCCCCACCCCCCGCTAATGTTCAGAGCATTACCTCCCCTTTGGTTTTTTGTCTGTACACTGTTCCTTTCCCCCGTGCTTTTGGCTTCCGTTGTTTCTATTTCCCGTTTTGAGCAATTCCGGACCTAATCATGGCGAATTAGTCTTGTCCGTTTGTTGAGAATGACAACACAGCAACGCGCAGGAAAACTTCAAACACGCTCCCATCGTCTTGGATCCCCCCGGCTTAACTGGCTTGATCGGATTATATCTGAGTGGATTTCCCGCCTTCAGCGGAGAAACGTTTGCAGTTGCTATGAACTTAATTATTGGAAGAAGAAAAAAAATTCGCCCTTTTATTCCCCGTGTCCACGTCACCATTGTGTGGCTGCGCGGGATACAAGAGTTCACATTTACGAATCCCTGATTTGGTGCGCATTCGGTGATTCGGAAATCTCGCGTCTCGGCACCAGCAGCGGGGATCTTGACCAATGTTTTTAGATTTAAATAAAACAGGGGGTGAAAAAAGTACTTGATATATTGTAAAGCAGTTTCGACATGTTCTCGCGAATGAACCAGAAAAAAAAAGCCATAAAACAAACAATTATCTTTGTGACTATGCGAACAAAATATTTCAAGATTTAGTTTTCTGAACATTGTATTTGTTATCCTATGCTCCTTAGCAACGTAGTTCGCTTGTACGTCTTGTTTCATCTTCACATCTAACGATCAATGTTATGAAAGGGTAACGATAGTTATTGCTGAGTTCCTGAGGGATACTCTATTGCTGAGAGATACCAGCCTAGCTTAAAGTGTGCGTCTTCAGCATGTTCAAATATAAAATTAGTTGTTTTTGGCATTAGCATTTGATGAATGTAGTGTACGGTTCGCCCGGAAGGTGTGAGAATCACCGCGCTACGAGAGAACGTTGCTGTGGGCCACTTATGTTTGCGCCATCATCGGCCGCGGGTTAATGGAATTCTGTGGCTCCTGGTAACGTTAGCATCTCCTGTGGCTCTTTAGATGGCGGAGACAGGGGAAGTAAGCAGTGGGGGAAAGAGGGGGAGATAATTTAAAAAATAAATAAATAATAAAATCAGCCAAAAAACAAACAAAAGAAAAAAACAAACAAACTAGTCACCTTGTTTCAAACTTTTCATTCATGGTATACAATATAATATACGGCAGGCTTGGTGTAACTCACAGTCCTAGTTTGTATTTATAAGTTTGTTGATTTTACCCAGATATGTTTGTAAGTGTGGAGCCATACTGATATAGAAATGAGTCTAAATTAATTAATAATTTGTGTTAGTGGAACGATCATCATGGTGTCGTCAAATTGTGGTGCATTCACTAAGGTAAAGCTCCCGTCTGTGTTAACCACAGCAATAGGCAGAGGTCAACAATGATTACAAGTAATATCTGTAGTGACCCATTTGAAATAAAATATTCAGAATCACATATCTGGACCAGTTTCTCACAATCCCACTCACAAGCCCACTGCACCTTTGTGCCCCAAATACCTAAGCCCCTTCTATCCACTGACTCAACCATGAACATGTCTGCATCCAAAACCATTGGCTCAAATCATTCATCATCCATATCCATTGGTTTCATCACTGTAAGGAACCTATTGAATCCCATTTTTACCCATGACTCTTATTGCATTTCTACCTTACTATCATCCCGACCTCATCAAAAGATCTCCCTGGCTACCTCACCAACACCCCAACTTGACCAACAGATCACCTGTTGTTACCTTACTCTGATCACCTTATCAATATACGCCACCATTTCTATCGGCTACACCCCTCCCCCCACACGACCATTTTCCCACTTACCCCCATCATAAAGTTACGAGACATTAGAAGTGACGTCAGCGGTACCACCCGTGGTGAGACTTTGGAAGTGATTAGTCCGAGCAAGTAGTGGTGGGGGGATTAATCTTTCCGGGGCCAGCCAGTGGCACCAGTAGCGCACGAGTTGCCGGGTCTGGGTCAGCAGTCGAGAGTCCGGGGTCAGTGAATACAGTGGTACCAGTGGCGACGCGATGTCGGGATGGTAGCATTCTTTATGCATAGTCTGTGTCGGGCATCGCCTGGTTGTATTAGTCGGACCAAGGAGGCCAATGCGGCCAGTGAATTAGTAAGGGACTAAAACGCTTTAGTCCACATATAGCCCATTCAGCCATTCTCCCAGTAGCTGATGTATAGTGTATGGATTGCCTGGACTTGAAAGAAAACGTGAAATGAATGCATCATTTCTGATGTTATTAAGTATTATGGATTAGACTTACTAGTACTATGGATTAGACTTACTAATCACAGAATAGCTGAATCTGTCAATCTGATTTTATTTCACAACCGATTTGACATCCGAAAATTAATAATTAGATATTATGAATGCCGATGATTTTCTTCCTATATATTCTGAAGTTTCACATATAAGTTAGAATTTCATCTTGTGAAAAATGTCAATAATTTTTTTTTTAATAACATTTCCAAACGCTATTTTTTTAAATAACATTTCCAAACGCTATTTTTTTTCTTTCATTTTATGTTGATTAAATTCATTTCAAACAACAAAATGATATGGCATCCTGTGCCACACATCGCCTCCATTTGAGATATTCGTAGTTAGAAATAATCTTTCTCTGATCTTTTCAACACACTGATAAAAATAATTAGAAATGTGACTCGGACGAAATTTAATGTTTATTTTAATAGAGTCAACCCTCCCCCACACACACACACGCACACCCCACACTTTTCACAAACTAATAAACTTAAAACTTATTGCGTTGAATAACAATGAGCCGTCACCAGATAAACGCGTTCCTTCTCCTCCCATGATGCACCGCTCGTCCCAAAAAGCTTTACACAACACAGCTTTCACTAATCTCCAGGTCGCTTGTTTCATAAAGTTTTTACCAGATTTCCAATTCACGTAGATTTAGATGAGCCAAAGTTAATGGCGTCATTCATGTGTACGCCGGGACCCAGCAGCCGACCAGCCGGGGCTAAATGTTTGGAGCTGGGCTTGTTCCCCGTGCCTACTCCCCTGGAGTGAGCTCAGCGGTGCACATCCCTTTTATTTGACAAGCTTACATCTTAGCTTGGAAAAGAAAAGTGGGGCCGAAATGTTCTGAGAAACTGACAAAACTAGAAAAGTGTAAGATGGGAAAGGGAGGGGGTTACTTGGAATAAAAAAACAACACAAAAAAAAAAAAAAAAAAAAAACAAAAAAAAAAAAAAAAAAAAAAAAAAAAAAAAAAAAAATCAAGCTTACATCTTAGCTAGGAAAAGAAAAGTGGGGCCGAAATGTTCTGAGAAACTGACAAAACTAGAAAAGTGTAAGATGGGAAAGGGAGGGGGTTACTTGGAATAAAAAAACAACACAAAAAAAAAAAAAAAAAAAAAAAAAAGGAAAAAAAAAAAGAAAAAAAATAAAAAAAAAAAAAAAAAAAAAAAAAAAAAAAAAAAAAAAAAACCAAGGAAAGAATGAGAGCAATAAATTGAAGATGGAGAGACAGAATCGGGAGATGGGAAGAGATGGGTTGACGAGAAGTGTCGATGGAAAGAAAGATGAAAAAACAACTGACGAGGTGGAGTGAGGGAAAGAATGGTTTGTTTAATGATCCAAATTAAAAGATAAACAGAACATGATAAACATAAATATGAGCAAAACGTGATATACATAAATATGAACAGAGAAATTTCATCGAGGGAGCAATGTGGGTAGAATTGAATGGATATCGTGTGGGTAGAATTGAATGGAAGTAGCATGGTTAGAATTGAATGAAAGTAATGTGGGTAGAATTGAATGGAAATCATGTGGGTAGAATTGAATGAAAGTAACATGAATAGAATTGAATGGAAGCAATGTGGGTAGAATTGAATGCAAGCATTGTGGGTAGAATTGAATGGAAGCAATGTGGGTAGAATTGAATGGAAGCAATGTGGGTAGAATTGAATGGAAGCATTGTGGGTAGAATTGAATGGAAGCATTGTGGGTAGAATTGAATGGAAGCAATGCGCAATGGGTAGAATTGAATGGAAGTAATGTGAGTAGAATTGAATGGAAGCAATAGAAGAAAATTTAAAATATAGCCAAGTGGATTTTTGTTATACATTCTTTGGGGTATCCTCGGCTTTTACTTTCTCACTGTGGACCTCGATTCATGTAACAAAAAAAACAGGGAAAAGGGAAAAAGGTTTGGTGGGGTAGAAATTTGATATAAATAATATTTTTTTCCGTTCACCAATTTAACCGCTGTTCAACAGTCATGTGCCGGCTGAGAACCTCTGACTGTATTCTAACATAAAAAGACCAGGCACTGTGTGAAGGTGAGGCATTCCATCTACCTCTCTGTACTCACAGTTGATGTTAGTAAATATTGGCTTATCGTGGAGAGACCAGGTATCTCGGCCATGACTGAGAGATCTCCATGACAAGTTGGCGATTGTTGGAGCCAGGAACAATGAGAACAGGAGAGAGAGAATGGGAGCAGGGGAGAGAGAATGGGAGCAGGAGAGAGAGAATGGGAGCAGGAGAGAGAGAATGGGAGCCGGAGAGAGAGAATGGGAGCAGGAGAGAGAATGGGAGCAGGAGAGAGAGAGAATGGGAGCAGGAGAGAGAGAGAGAATGGGAGCAGGAGAGAGAGAATGGGAGCAGGAGAGAGAATGGGAGCAGGAGAGAGAGAATGGGAGCAGGAGATAGAGAGTGGGAGCAGGAGAGAGAGAATGGGAGCAGGAGAGAGAGAATGGGAGCAGGAGAGAGAGAGAATGGGAGCAGGAGAGAGATATGAGAGCAGGAAAGAAAATGAGAGCATGAGAGAGAATGGGAGCAGGAAAGAGAAAGAGAGCAGGAGAGAGAGAGAGAGAGAAAGAGAGCAGGAAATAAAATCCGAGCAGTCAAGAGAATGAGAGCATAAAAGAGAATGAGGACAGGAGACAGAATGAAAGCAGGAGAGATAATGAGAAGAAAAAGGATAACAGTAGCTTTGGACTTTTGTTATCGTTCAAGTCGAAATGTCTTGTGCGAGGAAATGTCTTTTTCTCCAAATCCACTCTGGGCACCCCTCACTCCAAACACCCACGCACCCCTCACTTCAAAGATGGCGCCACCAGACCATGCAATGAAGGTGCAAACAAAATCCGTTTTAACTGTCATGCCATCAAATTGAACAGGCAAAAATAAAATAAAATAATGATAATAATACAAATAAAAAAATCTAAAGCAAGAGAATGATCAAATCAAAGCAGTTTTAAAGATACCACTCACATAAAAAAAGTTAAGTTTGAAATGAAAACTACTTTTGTTAACAAGGTAATTTCCCCCAAACAAAGCTTTCTTCTCTTAGATTTTAACTATAGATATATAGCATTTACCTTAGTACTTGACTCCAGTAGTAAAATCCGGCCTTGAGAGCAGGTTCCAGGCCACTAAGACTTTAGAGTTGATTTCCAAAGGTTCTTAAGAGTTGGCTTTAAGTCTGTGACGCTATCGGTGTCTGATAAACTGTAATGGACTGTCAGTTTGAGATGTCGGCCTGTCATAACGGTTTATTGCAGATCTAAACGCTCTATCTGTTCCTCATTGCAGTTAATGGAATTTCTATTACGCAATAAGTGTGACTGACACGGCCCGTTTCCGTTAATGGACCTTGATACCGAGGTACAGGGGGGCAGAACTACCATTGCGCACCGACTTCATATCTCCCGCTCAAATTAGAACTCTTATTGAATTACCTCCACTTTGATCCTTTAAGGGCCCTGATTGTCTTGTCTTTTTGATCACCGGAAGATCATATCAGCAAAGTAATGGTGAGGTTTATAACGGGGGGGGGGGGGG
>CAXITT010001315.1:38317-49286 GCA_964033795.1 Lymnaea stagnalis | reverse complement strand
AAGGGGGGGGGGGGGGGAGGGTTGTTGTGGTGGAGGGTTGGTAGCGGTTGTCCCTACCCAGACACAGTTTGTCTGACGAATCTCCCAATTTCGCCCCGTCGCCTCCTGGGAGTGGAAGCTGTCGTTACTATGCGTGGGATGGGCGTTCTCTGAGGTCGCTAGGGGTGAAATGGGAGACGGGACAGATGAGCGATACCGATAGAACCGACTGGCCGGTTTTTAATAACATGGAGGGGGGTGGTAAGAGATGAAATGACAAAAAAAAAGGGGGGGGATGTATGGCTATTGTCTGCTGAAAGAAATTGGGAAAGACAGAGGGGAGAGAGATAGAGAGCGAGAGATAGAGAGCGAGAGATAGAGAGACGGGGAAAGGTAGAAAAAAATAAAATATAACCTACAGAAAAAGGAGCAAAAGGCAGATTATAATAAAACCCAATGAAGGTGTTCTATATTTCAGGGATATGATTGGCTTGAAAATGTCAATGTTTTTAATCCAACAGATCCAATGGATACATCAGAAGGCCACTAAGACTGTTGGTCCCAAACAACTACCATCCGATAACAACATGTCCCATGCAACATTTGACCCCCAGCAACAAAAGCTCTGGGATTCGATGAGCTCAGAATTTTGATGGCTGGGAGGGAGGGGGGTTGGCGCAAACAGAAATCATCACGAGTGATTGGGGTGGTGGGGGCGTCACTTGAATGTTTGATCATCAGATGTGTTTCTGAGGTTGCGGAATTTGACTATATCGTCTAAGTATTGGTATTGAACCAGGGGACTCTCTCACTTTAAGGCCAAAAGAAGCTTTACACGAGTAGTAAAAGGATTTTAGGGGTGAGGAGTGGGGAAGGGGGTGGGTGGTATAGTATCAGATTTGACAGATCCGTTTACTGGTCAGATTTTTTTATGACATTTGTTGGCATGATATTAATAGCTGTTTTCGCTTCCTGTCCAAAAAAAAAAAAATAAAAAAAAAATAGAGGATATTTTTTTAAATAGTTTTTGTATCAGTTCTGGATTGGTCATTACCAGGCTGTCACTTTTGACCGGGGAGTTTTCAAAAGAGTTCACCACGAAAGTTTGAAATGGATATCACTAAATTAATAGAACTGTCACAACAATAATCTGATACTGACACAATGCTGAATTCCTTTAGCCATCATTACGTGAGAGGTTGTGATAGGCTACTGACACAATGCTGAATTCCTTTAGCCATCATTACGTGAGAGGTTATGATAGGCTACTGACACAATGCTGAGTTCCTTTAGCCATCATTACGTGAGAGGTTATGATAGGCTACTGACACAATGCTGAGTTCCTTTAGCCATCATTACGTGAGAGGTTGTAATAGGCTACTGACACAATGCTGAGTTCCTTTAGCCATCATTACGTGAGAGGTTGTGATTGGCTACTGACACAATGCTGAGTTCCTTTAGCCATCATTACGTGAGAGGTTGTGATAGGCTACTGACACAATGCTGAGTTCCTTTAGCCATCATTACGTGAGAGGTTGTGATAGGCTACTGACACAATGCTGAGTTCCTTTAGCCATCATTACGTGAGAGGTTGTGATTGGCTACTGACACAATGCTGAGTTCCTTTAGCCATCATTACGTGAGAGGTTATGATAGGCTACTGACAAAATGCTGAGTTCCTTTAGCCATCATTACGTGAGAGGTTGTGATTGGCTACTGACACAATGCTGAGTTCCTTTAGCCATCATTACGTGAGAGGTTGTGATAGGCTACTGACACAATGCTGAGTTCCTTTAGCCATCATTACGTGAGAGGTTGTGATTGGCTACTGACACAATGCTGAGTTCCTTTAGCCATCATTACGTGAGAGGTTGTGATAGGCTACTGACACAATGCTGAGTTCCTTTAGCCATCATTACGTGAGAGGTTGTGATTGGCTGTAGAAGTGAAGAAATGAGATCGGGATTAAGTCTCATTAATTCATTTGTGCAAAGTTCATGGGAATACAGCAATGACGTTATTGCTGACATCTCTGGATGGCTAATGACCACATTGCTGACATCTCTGGATGGCTAATGACCACATTGCTGACATCTTTGGATGGCTAATGATCACATTGGTGACATCTTTGGATGGCTAATGATCACATTGCTGACATCTTTGAATGGCTAATGACCACATTGCTGACATCTTTGAATGGCTAATAATCACATTGGTGACATCTTTGGAAGGCTAATGACCACATTGCTGACATCTTTGGATGGCTAATGACCACATTGCTGACATCTTTGGATGGCTAATGACCACATTGGTGACATCTTTGGATGGCTATTGATCACATTTGTGACTCTCTCGATGGCTAATGACCACATTGGCGACAACTTTGGATGGCAAATGATCATATTGGTGACATATTTGGATGGCTTATGATCACATTGGATATATTTTTTTCTAATCTTCCTTCGAATTTGGGTTAGGATTATAGGATTAACCCAGATTCTACCACCTACGTAAAAGTTGTTGTCCCAGTAGGGTAGCAGCCTGAATCATTTGACCTTGATGGACTGTAGGAATGAGAGTTACAGCTCGTGATCTCACAGGTCCAGTTAAGAATATCACCGATTTCCAGATAGATGGAATGACTTTGTTTATACAAACAGTGCTGGATTTTCAGGCTTCAGAGGAGGAGGAATTGTTTTACACAGCAGGTCAGTGTAAGTGACAAGACCATATTAAGGCAGGTTAATGTAAGTGACAAGACCATATTAAGGCAGGTTGATGTAAGGGACAAGACCATATTAAGGCAGGTTGATGTAAGGGACAAGACCATATTAAGACAGGTTAATGTAAGGGACAAGACCATATTAAGACTTATATTTAAACGATCCAAACACCAATTACCGGACATACGTTGATATGTTGCCTTTTCTGACGACACTGGATGATGGGGTCATTTCAAAGTAAATAACGTGACCTTCATAACAATCGACTCCTTAGAATTTTGTTCTAATTTCAAGTGAGGACATTGATATAAAACCTCCTTCAACCGCTTTTTGTGCGCAAAATCAGGGCATTTTGGTAAGAAAGGGAAATAACCGTTTTAAATGGAGATAAGAAGTGTGCATCCTTTAAAAAAATAAACAAAAACGTTCAACTCTACCTTTGTTGACTGTAGGCAAGAGCCAAGAGCCAAGAACCAGCGTCTGAAGCCGCGAGTCGCTGTCAGTTATCTCGTCAAAAAGATCTAAATGAGTGTCTATTTCTGCTTGGGAAACAGTAGGCTAACAGGAGCCCCTGATATATATCCTAGGGGAGTAGGCTAACAGGAGCCCATGATATATATCCAAGGGGAGTAGGCTAACAGGAGCCCATGATATATATCCAAGGGGAGTAGGCTGACAGGAGCCCATGATATATTTTAGTAAAGTTGTGCATGGACTACCAGGACATATTTTGTTGATATTGAAACAGACTCCCCACGAGATATTCAATGACGTTGTACACATACTCCCATGACATATTCAGTGACGTTGTACACAGACTTCCATGAGATATTCATTGACGTTGTACACATACTCCCCATGAGATACTCAGTGACGTTGTACACAGACGCCTCATCAGATATTCCGTGACGTTGTACACAGACTTCCATGAGATATTCAGTGACGTTGTACACAGACTTCCATGAGATATTCAGTGATGTTGTACACAGACTTCCATGAGATATTCAGTGATGTTGTACACAGACTCCCCATGAGATATTCAGTGATGTTGTACACAGACTTCCATGAGATATTCATTGACGTTGTACACATACTCCCCATGAGATATTCAGTGATGTTGTACACATACTCCCCATGAGATATTCAGTGATGTTGTACACAGACGTCCATGAGATATTCAGTGACGTTGTACACAGACTCCCATGAGATATTCAGTGACGTTGTACCTCAGACTTTCATGAGATATTCATTGGTTCTGTACATGGACTCCAAAACCTGAAAAATCAATGTAGAGACTACTAGAGAGAACTGAATCAATCTGTCGGACTACTAGAGAGAACTGAATCAATCTGTCGGACTACTAGAGAGAACTGAATCAATCTGTCGGACTACTAGAGAGAACTGAATCAATCTGTCGGACTACTAGAGAGAACTGAATCAATCTGTCGGACTACTAGAGAGAACTGAATCAATCTGTCGGACTACTAGAGAGAACTGAATCAATCTGTCGACATTCTCACTAGAGAGAACTGAATCAATCTGTCGGACTACTAGAGAGAACTGAATCAATCTGTCGGACTACTAGAGAGAACTGAATCAATCTGTCGACATTCTAAATGTATATAAACTGAACGTCTGAACTTGTATCTGCCGGTCCATAACACAAAAAATTCATATTTTCTCTCCATCGATCTATTCATATTTTTCAGTTTGTCTGTCGATCGATCTGTCCATTCGTATATGTGCCTTTTTATTGACCTTATCGTCTTATCTGCCCACACGACTCTCCATCAATCTGCACATCTGTCTCAGCGCGTCTGTCCATCTATCTGAGCATCTCCTCCGCCCGTCTGTCCCCCAATCTTCAAATCTTCACGTCTGTCTGCCAGCCTGTCCATCTCTCTGTCCGTCTGCATCTACGAGTGTCTGCCGATCTCATTTGACTCTATCCAGTCTCCTCTATTGATCGGGTCTATCATGTTTATAACTATCCAGAGGTCAATCCGATCATATTTCTGTCTACAGTTACAGAAACGTCTCCTGGCACGTTACCTACTGGTCCAGCCATAACGATAGAGACACGTCTCCTGGCACGTTACCTACTGGTCCAGCCATAACGATAGAGACACGTCTCCTGGCACGTTACCTACTGGTCCAGCCATAACGATACAGACACGTCTCCTGGCACGTTACCTACTGGTCCAGCCATAACGATACAGACACGTCTCCTGGCACGTTACCTACTGGTCCAGCCATAACGATATAGACACGTCTGCTGACACTTTCACTACTGGTCCAGCCATAAAGTAATTTAGAGCTTTAAGCCCCAACCCTCCTCCAATCCCAACAATGTCTTCTCTATCAAAGTAGGGACAGCTTTTTCTGCTACATGCGTTTCAGTACAATTCGATGACATGATATTCGGTTACCTGATATTCGGTACAATTCGATTACACGATACTCGATACTTGTTTGTAATGTGATATTCGGTACGTGTCAGTTACACAATATGCGGTACTTGTCGGTTACATAATATCCGATACCAGACGGTTGCATACGATATGTGGTACTATGTCGGTTTATTTGTCCATTTGAATTTTCCTTACACAGAAATTGAGATATGACTACGTATATACAAAATGTTTGATGTCTCGATAATCGGGGCGCCCACCATGAAACGGGGACTCAGTTAGTTCTATATTTGTGTGTCTATATTCCATCAGGGGCGGGTTGAAGGGAGGAGGAAAACTGAATTTTGCTGCGGGCCATTTCAGTTACACACTCCGGCATGTCGGCTGCGCCATTGTGTTCCTGGGTCTTTCTGGTTAGAATGATTGGACACGTCATACCGAATCTTTACTTGTTTTATCCTTTAGTTTCTGACATTCCTATTTTGTCACTGCAACATTTAATTTGCCCTGGGCCAAATGACGCACCCCGCCACAGCTTTCTGCCAGTAGGGCTTGTCATTTAATGGCGGAAATCTATTAATAGAACTGATGTCATCATTACTCGTCATCCGGGTACTCTGCGCGGACAAAATGTCATCACTGTTCAGCATTACTATGTTAGCGAAGTGTCCCTGAAATTTGTTTACAACTCTATTTTACGAAATATTTTACATATTTTTTTAAACTTATATATTCTGATATGGGACTTCATTGCGCGAACGGCATATGTAACAGTGACTCTAGATACAAGGATCGTCCGAACCATATGCTGAAACACACTATTAGCTGCCATGTTTTAAGCAATATCTGTCCTGCGGACCTTCTAAAAATAGTTTTCCGGTCTGAGAAATGACAAAGCGTTTTTCACAGTTGTCAAAACATAAGTCCATAAAACACAAGGCAGAATGATCTACGCTCTTAAAGAGACTGCACACTATTATCGATTCAGCTTTGTTAAGTTAAACCAAGTTGTAGACGTTGACAGCTAAATTTCGAAATTCGGCTTTGATATACAATGTAACCGTGGAACTATGAGAGGGAGATAACCTTGTTTTGTTTTGTTTTGAGATTCAGCAATGCTCCACTTAAGATCCAGAAGCTCTATGATAAAATGACAAAATACATTTTGCGACAGACTGAGAGCAGAAAAATAATTGATCGTGGTGCTTTCGCCAAGTGGTTTGAGCGAAAAATCCCATTCCTGGCTTTCTTAGTGGCGAACACGTCAATGGGTTCTTCACAGTCTAGGGTGGCAAAGACGTCTCGTGTCATTGACAATGTTTCCAGACCCACTCAATCGAAACTGAGACATAGATGGTCTCACGGACGGTTTGTATCAATTTCTGCACTTGCTCTAAGGGTGAAAGCCCTTTTAACATTACTTTTTATGCGATCACATGCACTTCACAGCATTCCAAAACGAATTTTCGAGCGTCACAAGGAATTTAAGACTATGTAATCCTGTTTGTACTACTCCTGGAAGCATTTCTCTCAGGCCCTTTAGTTCTTCTAGTAAGTCTGAACCATCTACATCTCGCGAATCAACACTTCTCAACACCACGTTTCAATCCACACTGCAGTGTTTGATCAAATGGATATGGTACGCAGTTGTTGAATATCATAGAGAACGCCAAATGTGTCCATATTCAAACTGTTCCTGTCTTCATAGATTCATCTTCAAACTGCTCGTGTCTTCATAGATTCATCTTCAAACTGCTCGTGTCTTCATAGATTCAGCTTCAAACTGGTCGTGTCTTCATAGATTCATCTTCAAACTGGTCGTGTCTTCATAGATTCATCTTCAAACTGGTCGTGTCTTCATAGATTCATCTTCAAACTGCTCCCGTCTTCATGGATTCATTTTCAAACTGCTACTGTCTTCACACATTGAAACGTTCTTTAAAACCATGGCTTGATTCTGATGCAATTTCCTTAGCAGTGGTCATTGCTGATGCAAATACTTCTTCACCGCGTTTGTTGAAGAAACGGATTATACCTCAGAACAGTCCAATTCCTACATCTGTCGGATTATACCTCAGAACAGTCCAATTCCTACATCTATTGGCATTGTCGAAGTCTTAACGCGCTTAACATTGGAGAGATATTTAGGAACCGAAGAGACTGTCAATTTGAGGATCTGGTACCTCTAAACATTGTGTTCACTGTAAGCTACGAAGTTTGAGTAGGCACCGCCAGGTTATATTAATAAGATATAATACTATGAGGACTATGCGTGGGGCCCCCACAAGCTTGGGACCTTGGAAGGTTGCCCCGCTCTCTGCCCCTAGTGCCAATAATGTGTTGTATGTATGTGTGACACGGCAAACAATAGCCCACTGCTTAAGGCTAAAGGTTTACAGATATCACAGTTCAAGGTCAAATTAAAAATGGCGAGAGTAAAGTAAACGCAATTTATGAATGAAGAGTAAGTTAAAAGAATACCAAGACAGGTTTGTGGGTAGGAGGTGGGCGATTTGAGACACACTGTGACTTATTTGATACTGATGTCATGCATGTTGGGACAGGGGTGATTTAATGTAACGACAAGAAAGAGGCGAAGAATAAGGGGAAATAACAAGTTCGACATTTTACTGGGTTTTTTTTTCTTTCTAATTGCTGTTAATCATTATTTATATCTAAAGAAATTATAATTTTTGAAAAAAAATTCATCCCTTAAACACTTCTTTTTCTTAAACACTTCTCTTTCTTAAACACTTCTCTTTCATAAACACTTCTCTTTCTTAAACACTTCTCTTTCCCGACTTAAACACAACAAATATGCCACATATTTGACTGACTTTGGTTCACGGACTCTGACATTTTGACTTGGATCATGTTCAGCCGTCATGTCGATATGAAGGCCACCGACTGCTGAGATAATACGTCCAGGATGTTAATAACTCACCTCGGTTAAATCTACCCACCCACCCCCTCTCCCACACAACGAGCACTTGACACATTAATCTAGATGAGACGGCGCCCTCACTAGAGACCATATCTCCCTGTAGCCATCTCATTTGGAATAATTAGGCATTGTAAGGGGCACTCATTTAATTTGCCAAGCTTTGCGTCATTTTATCATTTTTCTACCCTCTCATATCTCCTCCCCCCTCCCCGTTCATCGACAAAAATACACGCTTAGACTCAATAAGATTCTCCTCCCTAAATACGCTTAGACTCCACAATACTCACCACCAATTACATGCTTAGACTCCACAATACTCACCACCAATTACACGCTTAGACTCCACAATACTCACCACCAATTACATGCTTAGACTCCACAATACTCACCACCAATTACATGCTTAGACTCCACAATACTCACCACCAATTACATGCTTAGACTCCACAATACTCACCACCAATTACATGCTTAGACTCCACAATACTCAACACCAATTACACGCTTAGACTCCACAATACTCACCAAAAATTACATGCTTGGACTCCACAATACTCACAACCAATTACACGCTTAGACTCCACAATACTCACCACCAATTACACGCTTAGACTCCACAATACTCACCACCAATTACATGCTTAGACTCCACAATACTCACCACCAATTACACGCTTAGACTCCACAACACTCACCACCAATTACATGCTTAGACTCCACAATAATCACCACCAATTACATGCTTAAATTCCACAATACTCACCACCAATTACACGCTTAGACTCCACAATACTCACCACCAATTACATGTTTAGACTCCACAATACTCACCACCCATTGCATGTTTAGACTCCACAATACTCACCAAAAATTACATGCTTGGACTCCACAATACTCACAACCAATTACACGCTTAGACTCCACAATACTCACCACCAATTACATGCTTAGACTCCACAATACTCACCACCAATTACATGCTTAGACTCCACAATACTCACCACCAATTACACGCTTAGACTCCACAACACTCACCACCAATTACATGCTTAGACTCCACAATACTCACCACCAATTACATGCTTAAATTCCACAATACTCACCACCAATTACACGCTTTGACTCCACAATACTCACCACCAATTACATGTTTAGACTCCACAATACTCACCACCAATTACATGCTTAGACTCCACAATACTCACCACCAATTACACGCTTAGACTCCACAATACTCACCACCAATTACATGCTTGGACTCCACAATACTCACAACCAATTACACGCTTAGACTCCACAATACTCACCACCAATTACATGCTTAGACTCCACAATACTCACCACCAATTACATGCTTAGACTCCACAATACTCACCACCAATTACACGCTTAGACTCCACAACACTCACCACCAATTACATGCTTAGACTCCACAAGAACCACAAACACTTAAGCTTTTAACTTGTTTTTTTATCCCACACGACTCAATCTCTACAAATCGTTCCTAACTCATAATCTCACGACCTTCATATCCTACACCCTCTCTACATCACCACCCACCCACAATCCTTCTCTACATGACTACCAACCCCCAACACTTCTCTACATCACCACCCACCCACAACCCTTCCCTACACCACCACCCACACCCTCTTCCTACATCATTAAAACCCACCGATAACCCCTTTCTATTTCATGACCACCCACCCAAAACCATCCCACTCACATCACCTTTCTCTTCCGTTCCCAGACATGTCAGAGATAAGGACTTTAACATCAATGCTTGCTCAAATGATCCAACATTCTTATATCCATATCATGAAATAACCCAATTCAACCAGAGATAATAAATAGCCGGGCCACTGATTCACCCCGCAGACGACAAATGGAATTTTTTAAAGGATCCTGGTCTGAAAGTCAGCTCACGTGACCTCAATCAGGAGCTAAAATGACTTAATTACCTCGGCTAACCCAATAAAATTAGAGCCGTGGCGTTTCGAACCAGTGACGTAACTTATGAACGCTTTGAGGAAAACTGATCCAAGGACAAGATAATAAAAACAGGGAGTTGAATCAGTGTGCACGGGCCGCGTGAGTTTGACAGTAGCGCCGCGCTGTCCTGTGCCATATTGCTTGAACGAGACAAACCGCGCCATGACCGGGTGGGGCTGCTGGTCCGGATGTGGCTTTTATCTCTCAGCCAGTATATTCTTTCTGGGGGAAATTTAAATGAACGAGGAAAAAAGGGTCTGGGTGCTTGTTTTTTGTTTTTTTTTGTGGGGGGGGGGGGGTAATATTAGTTGAATAATGATAAATATTGTTTTATTTCAGAGTAAGTTTTTGCAAAAAAAATCTAAGAACTGCCCCCTTGTCGAAAGTGGTGTCTAAACTGCAATAATAATCAATAATGCACTACTTCTCATTGAGGAAATTATTTCTGTTGTTTTTCCCTATTGAAATGGTTATGTTGATGATCCTTTCCCAGTATAGTATTCTGAGCGTGGTTCTGATGCCACACAGCTTGCCACTCCTGATAAGATAATATTGTTCATATTCAATAGTAGACAAAATATTATCTCCAAGTATAACACATTCAATTATATTTAATTTTACATTAAAAAAATTAATCTTCCCTTATAAAATATATTATAGGTGTACACGTATGGATTCCTTAAGTTTATCCATCCATCCATCCATCCATCCATCCATCCAATCCATCCAATCCATCCATCCATCCATCCATCCATCCATCCATTCATCCATCCATCCATCCAATCCATCCATCCATCCATCCACCCACCCATCGACCCATCGACCCATCCACCCATCGACCCATCCACCCATCCAACCCATCCATATATATATATATATATATATATATATATATATATATATATATATCTTATATTTAC
>CAXITT010001315.1:2139-34830 GCA_964033795.1 Lymnaea stagnalis | reverse complement strand
GTACAGTTGTGATTTGTAACATGAGTACAGTTGTGATTTGTAACGTGAGTACAGTTGTGATTTGTAACATGAGTACAGTTGTGATTTGTAACATGAGTACAGTTGTGATTTGTAACGTGAGTACAGTTGTGATTTGTAACATGAGTACAGTTGTGATTTGTAACATGAGTACAGTTGTGATTTGTAACGTGAGTACAGTTGTGATTTGTAACATGAGTACAGTTGTGATTTGTAACATGAGTACAGTTGTGATTTGTAACGTGAGTACAGTTGTGATTTGTAACGTGAGTACAGTTGTGATTTGGCACTACGACGCCAGAGTTGTATTCGTTTATTTGCCAGTAATGTTTATAAATTAGTTTCAGGGTGCCTTAAAGGCGGTGGTTAATATAAATAAAGGAATATTGTGGAATACCTATGACTTTTGTTGACAGTTTCATCAGCTAATGCATCTGGACAGACTAGGTGTCAGCAGCATTTTTTTTTGTTTATATTTTATAATCATTTCATAAATTATGTCTGCTAAGAAAATATGTAGGTCGCCACAAGCAAGGATGAGTTTAATAACGAAAAGAGACGAAATGATCCATGTACAACCCTTTCCTCTTTAAGAACAATCAACGTTGATTTATTACGCTAATATAATGAGAATGTTTTACTAATATTACAATTATGATTTTAAAAAAAAATTCCATAAAATGAAATCAACAAAGAACAAGTGGTAAATTAATTATTCCAATGCCACAGGCATACTTCAATCCCTGGAATCATGTCTCAATACGCCGCAGACTCGTGTAGAACTTGTTATTTCAAAATATTTACGGGTACGGGCCATTAGCCGGGCAGTTGAGTGCCTGAGTGCAGCGCTCGCTGGCTATCAGATGGCGCCTTCCATCTATCGCGTGAGCTTGGATTTGCTAAGGGGAATAACCTCGTTTTTTTTTTTTTTTTTTATTGAGGGTGATGGAACCTGGATGCTACTCCTACAGGAAGCGCTGGTTTGTTGGGGGTGAAGGTGCATTGGTGTGAGGGCCGTCTTAAAGGGGTTGGAGGCCCCGGGCACAACAACGCACCCATGACACTTACTTACCCAACCCACCCGCGGGGCAAACCTTAGCATCAAAGTACTATATAAATAAACGTTCAGATACAATTGAAGATAGATTTATTGATACTAACATAAAAAAAAAAAAAAAAAGGAAAATCTGTAATAGTTCTGTAACAGTTCTGTGATAGTTCTGTAATAGTTCTGTAACAGTTCTGTGATAGTTCTGTAATAGTTCTGTAACAGTTCTGTGATAGTTCAAAAGCGTTTACAAAAATAAGAAAAATTAAATTAATGAACTAATGAATTAACAGATGGAGTTTTATTTTTACACTGTACAGATCGAGTGTGTACGCTGTACAGATGGAGGTAAATGGTTGTTGACGGATAGCCCATGGGGACCCAGGATGCATTACGACGCCCAGAGCCAGCTTCGGGCGATGGAGCCCCGTTGGGGATCACATGAATTTGATTCAATTAGTTTCGCTCCTCGAATATATTTCTATAAATTAACTATCATACCAAACTTAAGAAAAACTATATTTTTGTCCCTTTAAGGAAAAATAAATATGTATAATATCCCCTTTAATCAGGGAGGGAATGTATGTTGAGGATGCCCTAAGATTACCTTAGCGAACAAAGGAAGGGGCTTATTTTTGCCCCCCCCCTCCCCCCTCGAAAAAAAACCACCACCAGGAAACTGTTCGATATTTTAAATTCAAAGTGCGAGTATGCTGTTCCGTGCATCCCCTTAGTGCCGGGATGCTGTTCTGTGCATGCCCTTAGTGCCAGGATGCTGTTCTGTGCATGCCCTTAGTGCCGGGATGCTGTTCCGTGCATACCCTTAGTGCCAGGATGCTGTTCCGTGCATGCCCTTAGTGCCGGGATGCTGTTCTGTGCATGCCCTTAGTGCCGGGATGCTGTTCTGTGCATGCCCTTAGTGCCGGGATGCTGTTCTGTGCATGCCCTTAGTGCCGGGATGCTGTTCTGTGCATGCCCTTAGTGCCGGGATGCTGTTCAGTGCATGCCCTTAGTGCCGGGATGCTGTTCCGTGCATGCCCTTAGTGCCGGGATGCTGATCTGTGCATGCCCTTAGTGCCGGGATGCTGCTCTGTGCATGCCCTAAGTTTAGTGTGCATCATTCTTATGGAGAACGACAAGTTCAAATATTTGTTTCAGAATTTATTTTTTTTTATTTCAATTTTTTTCCCTTTTATTTTTTTTTTTTTATTTTTTTTTTTTTTTTTTTATTTTTTTTTCTTTTTTTTTTTTTTCTTTTTTTTTTTTTTAAATGGCAAAGTTCATTGACAAAAAGTTGAGTAACGCGCCATGTTTCCCGGTGAAATTTGAAAGTAAATTATATCGCCCAATCATCTCTCAATATTCATTAACGCTATGGACAGCACGATGTGCCCAGAAGCGTGGTGCCCCTGGTAGCGTGATGCCTTTGACAACTGCTAATTGTGTCCATTCCTTAAGACGGCAATGATGGTGTGGGGTGGGATTGAATGTGATTGTGTGTGATTGGGCGTGATTGGGTGTACCACTAGAGCATTTTCTGGTGTATGTAATTTATGTGTAATTTTTGGAGCTTGGGGAATAGAATTTTCTATTTTTATTTAGAAAAAAAAAAACAGTTTTATGAGAAGTCGGACTCATGGTGTGTGTCAAATACAGAGAGGGGATCATTTCAAAGTGTGTACTTTTTTTGGTTCACAATTTATATCTTTGTGTGTACAAGTGGCAAGAGCCTAAATCAACCAAACTAATGATCCATTACTAACAATGAGAGCATTGAAATATGTTGATTTGTTCAAACAAAGGCAAGCGTGCTGGAAGGGAATACATTGATAATTGGCAACGAACACAGCGTCTAGTGCAACAGCTGCATGGCTATGACCTCTAGCCCTGTCATGGGGATCTGTGGTGCCCTGACCTGGTTCTCAAACTTCTCATGACGGATACACAAGTCAAGGATGAAAATACAATTTATCCCCATTTAATATTCTAAAAGGAACAAATAACACCAACTTATTTTTTTGAAAATTGTCAATTATTTTTATTTAATCGTGTTTTTTTTCCCGTCTGCTCCAATGTTTGTAACATTTAAAACATAGGATTAACCTGTTCACTTTCAACAAGTGGCCTCCAGACTTAATGTGAGATTTTTAATTTTTTTTTAAATGACCGTTTCTATTGTTAAGTATTGATTTCTTTGTTGCAGGCATCAGATGTGACTGTGACACCCAGGAGTGCAAGGACGCCGGGAAGACGACATGCGTGGCCACCAAGCATTGCTACACGGAGCTCTACAAGAACGTTCTGAACCGGGGCTGCGACCCCACGCCACTGGCGTGTGAGAACCGCAAGCCGTCGGGCATAGGAGACAGCGTCGAATGGCCGACACTCTACTGCTGCAGCAACAAGGACCTGTGCAACAAATACGTCATTCCAACGGTTGTGACTCCTGGTACGTTCACGTCATCACACGTCATAGTCACGTGGAATAAAAACTTAACTCTAAAAATAAACAAATAAATAAATAAATACATAGTTTCAAATTAGTTTTGTACTTTCACTAATTTCGTTGCTCACCCAAATTCTTGTTTAAAATCGAATTCGTTATTTAAATATGAGTGCAGAAAAATACACAATAAATAGAAAAAATACACAATACATAGACAATATACACAACAGATAGACCAAATACTAGATAGTCAAAATACACAATAAATATACCAAATACATAATAGATTGACAAAATACACAATACATATAGACAAAATACACAATACATAGACCAAATACACAATACATAGACCGAATACACAATACATAGACAATATACACAACAGATATATAAAATGCACAATAGATAGACAAAATGCACAATAAATAGACCGAATACACAATACATAGACAATATACACAACAGGTAGATCACATACACAATAGACAAAATTACACAACAGGTAGATCACATACACAATAGACAAAATTCACAATAGATTTTGATGTAGTTCTAATTGACATGGTCATTAAATGAATTTTTTTAAACCGATGGCCTTTAAACAAATTTTTTATTTTTTGGTTTGTTACGCTACATTTTGTTTGAAGAATCATCAATATTTTGATTGTTATCGTTACAGAGAGGATATCGGAAGATGTTCCAGATGAGGCCCCCAATGCCCACGTCACACACGAGTCCAACTGCTCCAACTCCGAGCCCCACCAGCGGACACAGACCACCAAGATAATCAACCCCATCTACATAGCCGTCCCGGTGGCCGGCGTGTGTGTGCTGCTGGCGCTGGTCATCTTCGCCATGTACCTCCTCAGGCGCCGAACGGACTACCACCACCACGACAGCTTCCATCACTACCACCACGACCACGCGGCCACCATCACCCCCAAACAAAACATTGTGCCCCACCACTGCCAGTGCACCTGTAAGAAGCAGACGGTGGTGCCACCGTGCACCAAAGGGAACCGCTGCACCGACAGTGAGCGGTCCTCATCCGGCAGTGAGACCAAACTCTTCCTCCAGTCTTGACATAGAGTCACTGGATCGGTCAATAACGTGTGAGATCAGCAATTACCCCCTCTTGTGCTCAAAGTTCTGTTCTCAAAGAACACATGACCATGTTAATAGCAAGGCTGTGGTGCGTTGACTAGAGGTAGAGTCAATGAAATAAGAGCAAATGTGTTGAGAAGTGGTTTCACAGGAAGGTGTCAGGACAGATATCCCATACAATTAAGGATATTTTACTGCTTGAAATTGTTACAGTTGTCATAAATACTTAAGGTTTGCAATGAAAGTATTTGATCAAGAACTGCTTGGGCTGGATTCATTTCTTCAGATATCCCATGAGATGACATGGATCCAAAGAGATGACAGGGATCCGAGGAGAGTGTCCAACCGGATCAGCTGATAGGTCATTCGGCTTCCTTACCTGTCTTGTCTTGTAACTAAAGTTAAGTTGTCCATGCTTGAAATAATATTCCATGAACCCAAAATTGATAAATGTTACCATGCTGCTAACTTTCACAAAATTACGATGAAATCATTTCATGGACGGTGGTCAGATGAATCAGGTATCGGTCAATTTTACCTTAATTGGTGATGATCTGATATATAATATTCTCAAATTTAACATTTTAGAGTTCGTCCAACGTTGAAACAATAGGGGCAGTAGATAAAGGTAGATCCACAGTTTAAGGAGATACGGTGGATTAAGGAGAGACACAGAAGATCATGGAGAGAAAAACTGGTTTAGGGGAGAAAAGAGGATAAGGGAGAGACACGGTGGATTAGAAAGATTAGAAATAACCAGCCTCAACGGGCCATTCCACTTCCAAATCATCAGAACAGAGGTTCCCAAACTTTTGGACACGGAAGCGCCTTTTGTGTTATTGGGGAGGGAGCGGCGGTGGAGGCCCTGAGAAGTGCACCCGCTGGAATTAGAATATTACTTAGATTCAAAGTGGAACATAAATGTGGGTCATTAGATCGATGAAATTTCACAACTTGCAGGTGGTCTCCAGATCTGAAACACCAAGGACTGCTCATTGAGCCTACACTAGACCTACATTGAGTCTACACTAGACCTACATTGAGCCTATACTAGACCTACATTGAGCCTACACTAGACCTACATTGAGCCTATACTAGGCCTAAATTGAGCCTACACTAGATCTACATTGAGCCTACACCAGGCCTACATTGAGTCTACACTAGGCCTACATTGAGTCTACACTAAGCCTACATTGAGCCTACACTAGACCTACATTGAGTCTACACTAGACCTACATTGAGCCTACACTAGACCTACATTGAGCCTACACTAGACCTACATTGAGCCTATACTAGGCCTAAATTGAGCCTACACTAGATCTACATTGAGCCTACACCAGGCCTACATTGAGCCTACACTAGACCTACATTGAGCCTACACTAGGCCACCTTGAGCCTACACTAGGCCTACATTGAGCCTACACTAGGCCTACATTGAGCCTACACTAAGCCTACATTGAGCCTACACTAGGCCTACATTGAGCCTACACTAGACCTACATTTCTACATTGAGTCTACACTAGGCCTACATTGAGTCTACACTAAGCCTACATTGAGCCTACACTAGACCTACATTGAGCCTACACTAGACCTACATTGAGCCTACACTAGACCTACATTGAGCCTACACTAGACCTACATTGAGCCTACACTAGGCCTACACTGAGCCTACACTAGACCTACATTGAGCCTACACTAGGCTACATTGAGCCTACACTAGGCCTACATTGAGCCTACACTAGGCCTACATTGAGCCTACACTAAGCCTACATTGAGCCTACACTAGGCCTACATTGAGCCTACACTAGGCCTACATTGAGCCTACACTAGACCTACATTGAGCCTACATTGAGCCTACACTAGGCCTACATTGAGCCTACACTAGACCTACATTGAGCCTACACTAGGCCTACATTGAGCCTACACTAGACCTACATTGAGCCTACACTAGACCTACATTGAGCCTACACTAGACCCACATTGAGCCTTCACAAGACCTACATTAACCCTTCAGTACACTGAAACTCCTATGTATACAAACTCCTAGAGATTAAATTGGAGCACCCAATGCCCAACATAATTGGTGGCAGCTTTTACGCATTTCCCTGAATGCTTCCATCATCATAGGAACTCTTGTTTCAGAGCATAGCGCCCAAACTCTTGTTTCAGAGCAATAACGCCCAACTCTTGTTTCAGAGCAGCAGTGCTCAAGCTCTTGTTTCAGAGCAATAGTGCCCAAGCTCTTGTTTCAGAGCATTAGCACCCAAACTCTTGTTTAAGAGCAATAACGCCTAAACTCTTGTTTCAGAGCAGTAGCGCCCAAACTCCTGTTTCAGAACAGTAGCACCTAAACTCTTTTTTTCAGAGCTATGGTGCCCAAGCTCTTGTTTCAGAGCAGTAGCACCTAAACTCTTTTTTCAGAGCAGTAGCGCCCAAACTCTTGTTTCAGAGTAGTGCCCAAGCTCTTGTTTCAGAGCAGTAGTGCCCAAGCTCTTGTTTCATAGCAGTAGTGCCCGAGCTCTTGTTTCAGAGCAGTAGCACCCAAACTCTTGTTTCAGAGCAGTAGTGCCCAAACTCATGTTTCAGAGCGGTAGCACCCAAGCTCTTGTTTCAGAGCAGTAGCACCCAAACTCTTGTTTCAGAGCAGTAGTGCCCAAACTCATGTTTCAGAGCGGTAGCACCCAAGCTCTTGTTTCAGAGCAGTAGCACCCAAACTCTTTTTTCAGAGCAATAGCGCCCAAGCTCTGTTTCAGAGCAGTAGCACCTAAACTCTTTTTTCAGAGCAGTAGCGCCCAAACACTTGTTTCAGAGCAGTAGCACCCAAACTCTCTCCTACCTAGAGATCCAATCTAATTCTGCTATTCTAACAACAAAACTACTGATCAGTTTGAATTGTGTGGATGTTTCCATGTCTAGCTCCATCTGTTTTTTTTCCAGGCTGGTGTGTGACTACCACCAGACTTATCTTTATCACAATGTAAGAACCAGTGATTTAGTAGACTTTTTTAAACATGTGATTAGTTAATTATATAACTATCAATAATGCAAGCGAGCTATGTAAGCTAATTGTATGTCCTTTAATTTGCATTGCACATACACTGGTGTTTTGATTGGCCCAATGCCTGTTGTTGTTGTCAAGTATACACATTTTAAACTGTTTTAAATTGCTCAAGACCTTTGAAATAATTCTGTAAATAGAAAATTTGTGACGGTAAATGTGATGTTTTTGATGAATCATTTCAATTTTGAAGTGTGGTAAACAGGACAGACGATTTATAAAAAAACAGAAAAAAAGACATTGGCTCTTAAATAAGCTGAAAAAAAAAGCATACACGATTTTAGAGATGTGGTGTGCTGGTTGGTGTGCAGTTTGGTGTTTAACAGGGTGTGCAACTTGGTGCGCTTGGAAGGTATTATTGTAACTAGAAATAACAGCAAAACAAACTGGCGTAGCGATGGGTGAACTTCTCATCTACTAAATTTACTTGACAAAACTAGTGCTAACTTGTGGGAATTTTATTTAGCGCGCCTATTTAACACAAAGTTGCAGCCATACATTTATACCTTAAAGAATTACTATCACTGTAATTGTAGTTAAAGGAATATTTGATTACAGGATAACATTGAGAAATGTATTTTTGTTTTGGGAAAGGGATGCTGAGGAGAATGGATCAAACAAATGACCTAACAACTCTATGGGAATTTCCGAATAGAATGGTTCAAACAAATGGATCTAACAACTCTATGGGAATTTCCTAATAGAATGGTTCAAACAAATGGATCTAAACAACTCTAAGGGAATTTCCGAATAGAATGGTTCAAACAAATGGATCTAAACAACTCTAAGGGAATTTCCGAAGAGAAGGGTTCAAACAATTGACCTAACAACTCTAATGGAATTTCCACTAATGTTGAATGCGTTTATTTGAACGTCCAGCATAACAAAATGGCCGTTTCCAGGACGACATTCAAATCTAAAAAAAATATTTGTCTTGTCTGCCCATGTCAGCTTCGTGACTGTTTGCTTCTATTAACTGTTTAAACATTCTCTATCGTATATTGTTTACCAAAATGACGTGATACCTATGACGATAACACAAATGTACTTTGTGTCTGTACAGAATAAATAGCTTTAATATTTGGGGTCCAGAGCTTTAATATTTTATCTCCGCGTGAGAGCCCATGTCGTCTGCTGGCCTTCACGTGGTCTGTCAACAACTTCCGTTTCCTGTTGGTTTTGTTATTTAAATAGTCCTGGACTGTTCTCATGTTATTTTGTGACAAAGAAAGATTGAGAGAATGTGACATAATCAGTTTTGTCAGAGCTAGAGAATGTGACCGAGTCGGAGGGAATGACTTTGAGTCCATAAGTCTATGCGAGATTCGTAAGAAATGATTCAATTTGATTTTTGGTTTTGAATACATTATTTCGGAATGAAAGAAATAGGCTGAGGGTGGCAGATGTCATGTGATGGAGGGCGGCTGTTGTTTTGAGCAGTTGTCATGTGATTGAGGGTGGAAGAAGTCATTTGTAGTAGTGTGGCAGATGTTAATGTGATGCAAGATCGCAGATGAGATGGAGGAGGGCAAATGTCATGTGATGGAGGGTGGCAAATGTCATGTGATGGATGGCAGATGTCATGTGATGGAGGGTGGCAGATGTCATGTGATGGAGGGTGGCAGATATCATGTGGTGGAGGGTGGCAGATGTCATCTGATGGAAGATGATAAATGTCATGTGATGGAGGGTGGTTGTTGTCATGTGATGGAGGGTGGCAGATATCATGTGATGGAGGGTGGCAGATGTCATCTGATGGAAGATGATAAATGTCATGTGACGGAGGGTGGTTGTTGTCATGTGATGGAGGGTGGCAGATGTCATGTGATGGATGGTGGCAAATTTCATGTGATGGAGGGTGGCTGTTGTCATGTGATGGAGGGTGGCAGATGTCATGTGATGATTTAGCTGTCAAAATAACTTACTATTTTTTTTTTAAAATGATATGTATTTAATTATACCGATGCCAATATTTGTTGTATTATTTATCCATTAAATATTTTGACATTACTTCATCACCCTCAGAGTGTTGTAAGTTTTACTGGATGTTAGAGTAACTTTATCATTAAGGGTATGTCCATGAACTACAAATATTCGTTTGATATAAGTATACCATTATGTGGCATTTCCTGATAATAAAAATGTATTTAAATTTGAATAAACCAATAGTTGTTTTTTTGTTTTGTATGTGATCAGATATCACTTAGAGAAATCAAACTCTTACAAGTACGAACATTCAAATGGTTATAGGAATGGAATAGATAAACTTGTACATATGAAATTTACAATCAAGGTTCTCATGACTATGGATATTGTCCTCCAGAAATAACCTGACATTACATCTTCATTAAGAATCGGTTTGTAGTGAGATAGGTATGTCCTGACCGGTTACAACTTATCTTATCAACATGATATATTTAACTAGCCAATATATCCGGCATTTCTCGGGTCTGTCTGTTTCGGAAAAGAAATATGTCATAAAGCGTTATTTTCGAACACCTTGTCAAAAAAAAAAAAAAAAAAAAAAAAAAAAAAAAGAAAATATAAAAAAAAAAAAAAAAAAAAAAAAAAAAAAAAAAAAAACTGCTAATATGACTATAATAATAAAAATTTAAATGTTCTACTATAACGGGCCAGATTTATAATAATACCTTTGTAAACACTGAATTCGGGGCCCATCTCGTTTCAATATATATTCCTGAAACCGGAATGCCTGCCACTGTACTGAGTGACTACCACTGCACGTAGTGCATGCCAATTGTAAGCTTGCAATGCAGGTTGGTTTACAGGCATTCTGAACCAATTAATTTGTTTTTGAGCCATCTACTGGCTGAAGGAAACCAACCATTTGGCTAATATCCTGGTTCTGAAAAGTGGTCCCTTCTTGTTTGCCAGCAGCTCGCCTGAAACATCTCTGCTCCCAGATGACTATTTTTCTCCCCATACTTTTATCCACAGCCCAGCTTTGACACTGTACCACTACCATGTGATCATCGGAGGTCAGTCATAAAATTGAAACGTAAACATATTTCGTCTGGCAATTAAGAAGCTTATGATACATGATCAACTTTAACTCAATTTTACAAAAATGTAATCTAACATGGACTGAAATTATTCCATGTGTAATAATTGAGATGATGTCTTTGAGACATTTTTATCCTCATAAAATGCACCCACCCATTCAGGGGCGTAGTTTTACTTAATTATGATCTGGGACTTAATCACAAACGTAAGATTTTCCCTTTCACACACTGCTATAGCTATTATATAAAGTTAGTAATACAAATTAAATAGAAGAAAACCCATGGCTGTAAGCCCCTAGGTACCCCAGGGCCCCTTTATGCACACCCCTGAACTAAGTGGTAGATTAAGTAGACACCAACAATTTGTGTCAATATAACAATATAAGGTAAACTTTAATAATAATTTAACAGATTACAAAAGTATACGTTTCGGCACATGGCTTTTTATAACTAAGTGGTAGTTTATTTACACACATAGTGTTTCTGTCTCAGTGATCTACTTCAAAGCTTTACTGCAGGCGAACACAAGCAACATTTGCCGTCTGATCATCTCACACGAGGGTTTCACAAGTAAGTCCCTTGAGTTCTCTGGGCGTGTCGAGATGAGAACGGATGTAGTGTCGTTCCAACGCAGCTTACATCTACCATAATATATTGGGGGGGGGGGGGGGGGGGGGGGGGTGGGGGGGGGGCTGAGGGTAATATTGGCCAATGAAATAACTTGCGCAGTCGTGATAAAACCCACGTGAGATTAATAACGCCCGGGTGGGGGTGTGAGTGTGTGAGGAGGGCGTAACATTGTAGGAGAAAAGTCACACAAAAAACTTTTAGAAACACTAATTGTATTTATGAGTCCATATAAATGTTTCTGATAGAATAAATAGATAGACTGAGTAGATAGACTCAGTATCAGTAAATGGAACCACAATATTCACAGGAAGAAAAGTGAAAGGAAGAAAATAACAAAATATGAAAATCAGACGCATTTACTTACATATACTAGCATTAATGATGATGAGTATGACATAAATAAATAAATTAAATTAGTTTGAAATTTAAAAAATTGTGAAAAAAATAAATACTTTTGAATATCCCTGATGAGAACAGTCGGAGGAGAGCACACCTTAAATTTTGACAAGATTGGAGAACAAATGAATTTTAATATCTTTTGGCCGACCTCACATCACATTGAGGTCATTGATGCTTTGTGTGGAATGGGTTATAATTAAACTAGTACCACAATGCAATGCCCTTTGATTTTCTTTGAGTCCTTTACTATGTAAGATATGTTGAGGAGACCAGAGGAGAGAATCTAATCACAATCCTTTTAGACAAGAGCTTAATCTCTACCCAATGGCTAACTAACCTTTTATTGTTATTCAATCTGTAATATTCGTGTTTATTGGCTTCGTGTATAACAATATTAATAATTTTGAATAAATCATAGAATTAAATATGTGATTACAATATGTATACATAACACAAATAACACGCATAATAAATTTAATCCCACGCGAGAATTGCACCACATTCCTAATGAGCCGTCTCTTGTTTCCATTCACTCATATTTACTCTATAATAAACATAAATTAACGGTTCATAAAAATTTTTCCTGGGACTTTTGACCTTTGACCTAGCAAAATGTATGACTTTTTTCCGGTTACTTTTTGTTCCCCCGCCCACCGGGGTCCGAGTGGTTGTCTGCTACGCCGTGCTGGCACGATTGACTGCACGATTGACTGCACTCTGTGACCTGGGGCAAAGAAAACAATACATTCAAATTGAAATAAAATAAAACTAAAAAAAACAAAAAAACACCGTCTTTCTGTCAAAGGCGAGGAAACATGCACCTAAAAGAAGAAAATAATTGAACATGTCTTCAAATGCATTACGTGAAGAAAGACTGTGCAGAAGTGTAGATGAGCACTCTAAGCAGCAAAAGTCTTTGCAGAAGTGTAAATGAGCACTCTAAGTAGCCAAATAAAGACTGTGCAGAAGTGTAAATGAGCACTCTAAGTAGCCAAATAAAGACTGTGCAGAAGTGTAGATGAACCCTCTAAGTAGCCAAAGAAAGACTGTGCAGAAATGTAAATGAGCACTCTAAGTAGCCAAAGAAAGACTGCAGAAGTGTAGATGAGCACTCTAAGTAGCCAAAGAAAGACTGCGCAGAAATGTAAATGAGCACTCTAAGTAGCCAAAGAAAGACTGCAGAAGTGTAGATGAGCACTCTAAGTAGCCAAAGAAAGACTGTGCAGAAGTGTAAATGAGCACTCTAAGTAGCCAAAGAAAGACTGCGCAGAAGTGTAAATGAGCACTCTAAGTAGCCAAAGAAAGACTGCGCAGAAGTGTAAATGAGCACTCTAAGTAGCCAAAGAAAGACTGCAGAAGTGTAGATGAGCACTCTAAGTAGCCAAAGAAAGACTGTGCAGAAGTGTAAATGAGCACTCTAAGTAGCCAAAGAAAGACTGCGCAGAAGTGTAAATGAGCACTCTAAGTAGCCAAAGAAAGACTGCGCAGAAGTGTAAATGAGCACTCTAAGTAGCCAAAGAAAGACTGCAGAAGTGTAGATGAGCACTCTAAGTAGCCAAATAAAGACTGCGCAGAAGTGTAAATGAGCACTCTAAGTAGCCAAATAAAGACTGTGCAGAAGTGTAAATGAGCACTAAGCAGCCAAATAAAGACTGTGCAGAAGTGTAAATGAGCACTCTAAGCAGCCAAATAAAGACTGTGCAGAAGTGTAGATGAGCACTCTAAGTAGCCAATGAAAGACTGCAGAAGTGTAGATGAGCACTCTAAGTAGCCAAAGAAAGACTGTGCAGAAGTGTAGATGAGCACTCTAAGTAGCCAAAGAAAGACTGTGCAGAGGTGTAGATGAGCACTCTAAGCAGCAAAACTCTGTGCAGAAGTGTAAATGATCACTCTAAGCAGCCAAATAAAGACTGTGCAGAAGTGTAGATAAGCACTCTAAGTAGCCAAAGAAAGACTGTGCAGAAGGGTAGATGAGCACTCTAAGTAGCCAAAGAAAGACTGTGCAGAAGTGTAGATGAGCACTCTAAGTAGCCAAATAAAGACTGTGCAGAAGTGTAGATGAGCACTCTAAGTAGCCAAAGAAAGACTGTGCAGAAGTGTAGATGAGCACTCTAAGTAGCCAATGAAAGACTGCAGAAGTGTAGATGAGCACTCTAAGTAGCCAAAGAAAGACTGTGCAGAAGTGTAGATGAGCACTCTAAGTAGCCAAAGAAAGACTGTGCAGAGGTGTAGATGAGCACTCTAAGCAGCAAAATTCTGTGCAGAAGTGTAAATGATCACTCTAAGTAGCCAAAGAAAGAATGTGCAGAAGTGTAAATGAGCACTCTAAGTAGCCAAAGAAAGACTGTGCAGAAGTGTAGATGAGCACTCTAAGTAGCCAAAGAAAGACTGCGCAGAAGTGTAGATGAGCACTCTAAGTAGCCAAAGAAAGACTGTGCAGAAGTGTATATGAGCACTCTAAGTAGCCAAAATGCAGACGAAAATTAACTGTTTGATTCTTTTTTTTTTAAATAAGAAAAAAAATTTTTTGCACGCTCCACACACAAGATGGGAATGCGAGCAGAGAGAACTTCTTTAATAGAAAAGGATGAATTGCTCAACCTTAAACTAAAGGCGGTGGAGGAGGATGATGGTACGTTCCAGCAAGATGTGCTTTTTTTACACCACGGTTTATGGAATTTCAGTGTCCAGCCTGATACTGATATCCCCAAACAGGGTCGTTTGAAAGGCGAAAAGAGGGGACAAAAGGTTCAGCACGCCCCCCCAACACCCCCCACCCCGGCGTTATCTTCAAAATTCGCCCAAATAGTCAGTTCCATGTTATCTATGTATGTATATATCTATACCATTTTTGGAAGAGGGCATCTGAATTTAGGCTTTGCATGGGGCGCCATTATCGCTTGCCATGGCCCTGCTTCTAAAAATCTAAAAATTACAAAAAAATCACCCCAAAAAAGCCATACAAAAAAAAACCAAACAAACAAACAAACAAAAAAACCCAACATTTATTTATGGATTCTATCTTAACAACTGCTCTACTTGTTTAGATAGAATCCATAAATGATTTTTTTTTTTTTTTATGAGTGAAACCCTTCATGATCTTTGATAGACCAACATTTACAATTATCGATGTTCAATATTCTGTTTAAGTACACTAAAAAACTTAAGAAAATCTTCAAAAGATCACACATAATATTTCGCAAGGTATGTATGTATGAAAGGCTGTAATGCTGTGTTCAACAGGCGCGCAAAAATACAGGTCCCATAAGTTAGCATTAATCTAGAAGATGGGAAGTTCATGACACTGCCGTCACCATTGCTTGATGAGATATTTCTAGCAACTTTAATAAAAAGCTCACACAAATTTAAATGCAAATGGATTTAAACTATGTTGCTTACAACCTGCCAATATGGATACTTGCAGAGTTGAGTCTTTTTTTTTTTTTTGTGTGTGCAAGATTAAACAATAAAACCACACTCTCAAACGATTTCATCCACGTTCATGTACAGCTTTGGCCTGCCTCATCACTTCCTTCCACTCAGACCATCCATCCATCCATCCCTGTGGCCCATGTACAGCTTTGGCCTGCCTCACCACTTCCTTCCACTCAGACCATCCATCAATCCCTGTGGCGCTACAGCCCATGTACAGCTTAGAGCTCACTCACCACTTACTTCCACTCAGACCATCCATCCATCCATCCCTGTGGCCCATGTACAGCTTTGGCCTGCCTCACCACTTCCTTCCACTCAGACCATCCATCAATCCCTTTGGCGCTACAGCCCATGTACAGCATAGAGCTCACTCACCACTTCCTTCCACTCAGACCATCCATCCATCCATCCCTGTGGCCCATGTACAGCTTTGGCCTGCCTCACCACTACCTTCCACTCAGGTCTAACTGATGCTTTTCTCTGCCATGGTTGGATTCTCAGCTGCAGTAGATCTTTTTTTCAACATCACCCCTCCATCTAAGCATATATCTCCCTTTAAGTCGTTTTCCTCTGCGGTTTTTGTAATGCATCTTCTTCACCCTCTGTCATTTTGCATTCTTTCTAAGCGTGGGATTCTGGTATAGACTGTACCATTCCTGGTTGGTTCGTATTCAACATCTTTTGTTTGTCCGTATCTTTTCCTGAGAATAATAGGATGGTCAATAATTGTATTGGAAAAGCTTATAGTTGGGTGTAATAGGATGGTTTCTAATTGAGTGCTGCTGATTGAGGCGTGTCCTTAATTCACCATAAATAACATTACACTTGGTACTGTTCTATGTTGTACCAATCCTACAATTGGCACTGTCCTTCTATGTTGTACTAATCCTACACTTGGTACTGTTCTATGTTGTACTAATCCATTATGTAGATAATGATGATTATATTCGACATATCCTGTAACTAGCCACTAAAGAAGTTTTTTCATATCTCATCGGAACAAAGACGTCATGACTATTTCTGACTATTTATGAGACTCCAGATTTAAAGCACACATCATGACATCATAAAGTATAGTAAAGCTTAAGTTATGACCAAAAAAATTAATGCATTTAACGATGATGTATAGACCTTTTAAGTTTTGATGATGATTCCTAATAAATGATATCCTAAATTTTCCGTATGCAACTTTAAAGTAACCCCCCCCCCCTAACCGAAAAAAAAATCTAAACCCCTGTTTTTTCCTATTAATTTTGTTGATGGCTTTGAATGACGTCCACGTTACACGTCTTTTAAAGTTTGTTTCACTGAGTGAACTAACCGATGTTAAAACGTCATTAAAATTTGATCCAGGCAGGCTTGGAATATTGTTTGGCATGAGAGGAAATTTGGGGGGGGGGGGGGGGGAACAAGAAAGGAAACAGGAAACTATATTCAAACAATATTAGAAAGGTTTTTCGCAGATATTTAAAAACAAAAAATGGGTTTTAATTTTTTAACGTCATGTTTTAAAATTTGATCCAGGCAGGCTTGGAATATTGTTTGGCATGAGAGGAAATTTGGGGGGGGGGGGTGGGGAACAAGACAGGAAACAGGAAACTATATTCAAACAATATTAGAAATGTTTCTCGCAGATATTTAACAACAAAAAATGGGTTCTCATTTTTTAACGTCATGTGTACTCAAAAACGTATGACTCAAATCTCGCTTGACACAGACATTATCTCCCCTCATTTCCCCAGACGACACGAAAAGCCGAAAAGCTACGTAAAAGCGATTCTCTAATTTTTTTATTTTTTTAAAATCAAAAATGTGAAAATTTTTATAATAAAAAAAGATTGACAACTACACTGACACTTATCGCAAATGTAATAACAATCCATCACGTGATTGATCACATGACGAAAACAAGTGTACAGTGGCGCCAGCATGGCGGAGACGGGAGACGGGTGGTCACTATTTCAAATAGAATTTACCAACGCATTTTAAATAAGAACACGCAGGGTCTGAATGACATGATATTTTTTACTTGCCATCATATGGTTTTTGTACATTTAATCTGTATTAAGACTGAGTTCGTTTGTTGAACAATACGTAACAAAGGACTGAGTGACAGTTACAGTATGCAAAGATGCCAAATTTAGTGATAGTAACAATATTCTACTTAATTACAAAATTAAATTTAAATAAAAAAATACAAAATTAAATAGACAGACGTAAAAAACTATATCAGATTACAGCACAACAATGCAATGCTCAAAAGGTAGAAATATTTATTTACACACACACACTCTTAAAAGAGTACCATCTTTCTAAATATATTACGTCTCGTAAATTTAGGTTAAAAAAAGCAAATCTCTATCTCTCACCCCCTCCCCCCCTCTTCTTTCTCTCTCTCTCTCTCTCAACAAGGAAAGCTCACGCCTTATTTATAGCGAGAAAGTTGGATCGCATTTTTTTTTATAACAAATAGAATTTGAACAACATTTTCCTAATCAAGAGAAGGGTGGGGTTGTTACAGCGCAACACATTAAATCAGTGACGTCAATATCAAAACAAAACACAAGTTTTTGACGCTTTAGCTCTATGTTGAAGTAAAATCAAGTCAAGACAAATCCTATCACAATATGTTGAATAATATGCAGGAATTTGCACGAACACATAGTTATTTACATTAAAGGACCCTGCTTTTATTAATACAATAAAGAATTCCATGCAATTTCTTCTAAATGTTATCTTATTCTAAGGTGAGATTTACAGAATTATTTAATTTAGGAACCTCTTAGTTAGATCAGAGTATTTTTTGCATCGTTTTCAAATCATTGAATACTATGAAATTGAAGAATAATTCACTAATTATAAGAGTGTTTGAAATCAAATTCTTATTTTTTATTTTAAGTAGAAGATATATATATATATGTGTGTGTGTGTGTGTGTGTTAAGTTTTATATATGGTGACACAAAATACAAATTCAAATGTTTCGTCAAAAGCCTTCATCAGTACAACAAAAACATTGATTGTAATTAAATTTACATTATACATGGCATCAGTGTACCCAATCTTTCTATTAAATTCCATTGTTTGCTTACTGTTTTATTTACACAAATAGTCTGCGTCTCATTAATTTATGGACGGCTCCTAAATTTATTTATATTATCATACGAGGAAACGGGAAATGCGATACAATGAACATATATATTTTCCTGCTCCTTCTTACCCTTGTAAACAATTTTACTGATGAAAACGAAACTCTCAAAATTGTATTTTTTTTATTTTTTATTTTTTATTTTTTATTTTTTATTTTTTTTTTTTTTGTGGTTGATTAAGCCAAGGGAAGTAACAAACATAAAATAAAAGAAAAGAAAAGAATCTTGTAAAAGCGGCATTTTTTTATTTTTTTTTGGAGAATAGGGGAAGATAATATTTTTTCCAAAGAAATTTAAAAATATTTCTTTGTTACCTCCCAAAATGTAAAAAAGAGAATACAATCGTAATACAGGGTTAGGACCAACTTTTTGTGTGGAGGGCAACATAGACAAATGTAAAGCTATTGGGGGGCCACATGGAGTTTGTGTTCAATTTTTACATGTCGATAAACATTTCGCTATATTACAATCGGTAAATTCCCATTTTAGCATTACATGACAAAAGTTAAGGACAGTTTAAAAAAATAGATAATTAGAAATAAATTTGATCAAAAATGTTCAAACAATCATAAATGAAATTCTGTAAAATTCAACAAAATAACTTTTAAAAAAAGTACTTTTCTTATTTCTAAATGCCTTCGTGGGCCGTATAATATCAGTTTCCGGGGCGCATGCGGCCTATCGGGTCGTAGTTAGCCCACCATTGGTGTAATAAGTTATAACAAACCCCCACTCCACACACAAGAAAAACTATATTAAAAAAAAAAAAAGGGCCTGTATTAATTCGTTTGTATTTTTATTCTAAACCCCACAAGGTATCTTTATACTATCAATCTTCTTAATTTCGGACTGGAACAAAACAACACCAATTAACACCTGACCAGCTGCTCGTTGGTTATATTCTCCATCTTCACCAATTAAACACATGACCAGCTGCTCGTTTGTTATATTCTCCATCTTCACCAATTAAACACATGACCAGCTGCTCGTTTGTTATATTCTCCATCTTCACCAATTAAACACATGACCAGCTGCTTGTTGGTTATATTCTCCATCTTCACCAATTAAACACCTGACCAGCTGCTCGTTGGTTATATTCTCCATCTTCACCAATTAAACACCTGACCAGCTGCTCGTTGGTTATATTCTCCATCTTCACCAATTAAACACCTGACCAGCTGCTCGTTGGTTAATTCTCCATCTTCACCAATTAAACACTTGACCAGCTGCTCGTTGGTTATATTCTCCATCTTCACCAATTAAACACCTGACCAGCTGATCGTTGGTTATATTCTCCATCTTCACCAATTAAACACCTGGCCAGCTGCTAGTTGGTTATATTCTCCATCTTCACAAATTAAACACCTGACCAGCTGCTAGTTGGTTATATTCTCCATCTTCACCAATTAAACACCTGACCAGCTGCAAGTTGGTTAAATTCTCCATCTTCACCAATTAAACACCTGGCCAGCTGCAAGTTGGTTAAATTCTCCATCTTCACCAATTAAACACCTGACCAGTTGGTTATATTCTCCATCGTCTATTAAGTGTTGATCTCATTCGCCTTTATTATCCTCGCTCGGAATTATTCAATAGCCAAGACTATAAATAAACCTGTGTAACAATCTGCAGTAGTTTAAACGTCCACTGGATGCTAAGTGAGATGTAACTGACGATGCAGGGTTTTTTATTTTTTTTTTTTTGGGGGGGGGGGGGAGGGGGTACGACAACGGCGCTACACATGTTAATTTTTCTTCCTGGCGCAAAATTTCAACATAAATTAATATAATAGCATTGAAAACGTTCAAAAGAAGAAGAAAACAACAACAAAAACATGTAGAGCGTCGAGGAAATGATAATCTCTTAATTATTGAAATTTCTCTCATCGTGGTATTGAAAGTATGTCAACATGACGGAATTAAATAACAGTCATAGTATACCACTGCACTGTGATGACAGCCACACTACAGAGAAACGTTGGTAGGTATTTTCCAAAGACGCCCGGTGAGCGCCAATGTGACCCGGGTGTGACCATGGCTCAAGTACGGTTCTGACAGAAGGTTTTAAAAGTCAGTGAGTGGGTAATGCACAACCATAATTTTGTAAAGCGTAGCAATCTGATACAGTATCAAAGAATCCCTATTAAAATTGCAGCTAGTGGTTACGCGTGAGGGAAATTCCGAGCCGGTCAGCTTGGTCACTTTAAAATAGGGTTAGTCGAAAAGGCCTCCTCTAAGGTAAAAAAAATTAAAATTCATTCTCCCTACAATAACATCTTTCTTCGCATCAATAACACACAAAAAAAGCCTGCATCAGCCTACTGTTTGATCACGTTTTAGCATTTAAAGCCTTCCTGGGGAAGGATGGGGTGGTTCTTCCTGTACTAAGTGATCCCAATTGTCTCATGGAGCTAGCTTTTCTTGTTGACATTACACCGGAGCTGAGTGTTCTCAACAAGAAGTTACAACACCAGGGCTAGCTTGTCAGTGTTGCCTATGACAATGTCAGGGCATTCTGCACAAAACTTGTGTTATGGTTCTTACAAAAAGCTATACCATTTCCCAACAAGCAAAGTACTCATGGATTCGGGCACACCATTCAGTAGTAAGTATACTGATGCTTTTGCAAAGCCACAGGAAGAATTTGATCACGTTAGCAGACTTCAAAACACACAGATGCACTTGTAAATTTGTTTGCTAACCCTTTCTCCTTCAATGTGAAAGATTCACACACCCCCACACACACACACCCACACACTTTTTCGCTTCAAATGGAGCTGATTGATCTTCAGTGCATGTTCAGGGAGATGAATGGAAAAACAGACAAGCATGTGTAAATTTATGAGAGCATTGCCCTCCAACTTCCCTTTGATTTTCAAGTTGTTCAAGCGGATCATGTATATTTTTGGGAGTGCCTATGTGCCAAAAGCTCTTTTCCAATATGAACTTTAACAAGTCAAAGTTCAAGACCAATCTTACTGATGAGCATCTTCAAGCTATACTGAGGGTCTCAGTTGCTTCCTCACTCAAGCCACATGTTGCTCAGCTGTGTAAGAAGACGCGCTGCCAGGTCTCTGACAACAAGGAGTAGGAGGCAGAAAGTGAAGCACAATCCTTGAGAACCCTTAATGTTTTTATTTGTTATTAATAAGGTTGAGCAGATTGTCTTAGTTGTATTTTTATTGAATTTGTAATCCCCTTTTTGTGGAACTCTTGATGCGGCCCAGTCTCACTCAGGCTCTATACCTACTTCGGCCCCAGGATAATTTGAGTTTGCGACGGCCTAGATGCAACAATTTACGTAGAATCGTGCATTGTAAACTAAGCCTTCTTGTAAATCTTTGGCTGTCATAAGGAAAATACTCTGAAGGGATTCCTACACTCATTTGGAACGTTCTAGGAACTTCAAAAAATTAGATATGAAATCTAATTTCATAGCATTTTATGCTAATTATAGAGACTTACTTGAACATAAGAAACATAAAGAGGACATTTATATAATTTTAAAACCCGCCTCTAAAACGTTTTCACCTTGGCGCTTCAAAATGTCTCTCTCCTCGTTCAAAATGTCTCTCTCCTCGTTCAAAATGTCTCTCTCCTCGTTCAAAATGTCTCTCTCCTCGTTCAAAATGTCTCTCTCCTCGTTCAAAATGTCTCTCTCCTCGTTCAAAATGTCTCTCTCCTCGTTCAAAATGTCTCTCTCCTCGTTCAAAATGTCTCTCTCCTCGTTCAAAATGTCTCTCTCCTCGTTCAAAATGTCTCTCTCCTCGTTCAAAATGTCTCTCTCCTCGTTCAAAATGTCTCTCTCCTCGTTCAAAATGTCTCTCTCCTCGTTCAAAATGTCTCTCTCCTCGTTCAAAATGTCTCTCTCCTCGTTCAAACTTTTATTCCGATTCTCCTTTTTCTTTTTACAGCACGCACACGAAAAAGATTTTAAAAATAGTTCATCCAACATACAACACCATCAAACCTACTACGTCATCAAACCTACAACGTCATCAAACCTACTATGTCATTAAACCTACTAAACAACTGGGATTTTTCAACACGGGGATGACGCAAAGTTGTTATTTTTACTGTTTTAAAGAAAAAAATTATGTCGATTTCCACACAATAATCAAAGGTTATTGAAAGACAGAATTGTCTACATCAGTTGGATGTAATTAACCTTAGCTACGTGATTTGAGAACGTAAATATAAATAATCTTGTTCGATGCGCCTCAATCGCGAAAGTATCACAGGTCTTGTTCAAGTGCAGTGCACAAACCCCCCCCCTTCCACCATTTTTTTCGCTTCAAAGAGGAACAAGAGCCTTATAGGGACAAACTTGTTAGAAGCCACCTGCCTGCTATTAATGTACATATGGACACCAAATATTGCAACTGTAGCGGTTTTAACATATTTATGTTCCTATTTGACTGAAGTTGAGAAGATCACTTTCCCTCTGGACATTGTCAGAATTAAAGAGAGTTTTATTTGCAGAAGTCGCCGAGTACTTTACATCATCCTTTTTTAAAATATAGCGAAAATGATACGTAGGGGCGACACGTCGTCGCCCTGAAGACCGTTACGGAGAACGCCACGACAACATCAATATATAAACCCTTTGCCCCGTGTCAATACATTTCAATAGAGCTAACCATGGAATATTAGACATTGCAGTTACTGTTATACGTTAGATACGCGGGGAAAGAAACAACAAAACATACTCTCGCTTTTATAATTGTTTCAAGCGTAAGTTAATTTAGGCCACTTTTAGTATAAGATGAATAACAAATCAAATTTTAACTTCATTGGGGTTGTTCTTGAAATTTCGTCGACAGTGAGTCAGTCAGTCAGAGGTATTTGACTTATATATATATATATATATTGGGTACATTCACGAACGAAAAAAAAATTGTATTTTCGGGAAGAAAAGAGTATATTGGGTTGGTGCATAGCATTTCCGCTTTCATATCATTCGTTGTTGTCATGGTTTGGCTGAGTCGAAATGGATCGGATGACGTCACCGTGAATTGAGAGGAAAGAAATTATTCAGATTAAAAGTATCAATTTTATTTTTAAAACTCTATTATTGGGTCTGTTATAATTAACCCTAATTAACTTACTGGAATCGAGTTAAGAAACAACAAACATGATTTTGGAACCAGCCCAAATCGGTATAAGTAGGCGGCAACCACGGGAAAGCTACTCTGTTTTATACAAAAAATTTAAGTACCCCATAGATCGATGCGAACATAAAAAAAAAATAAATAACAACTTGAATGTCCCTAGAAGCCATGAAATTTTATTATTTTTTTTACTCTTAAACCTCTACATTTCACTATTTTATTAAATGACATCTTTACGGTTACCGGAAATTAGTTTGAAAGAAATTTCGTCAACAGAAAATTGATCGACGAAAATTTGATCGAATTGAAATTTGGTCGAATCTGTTTGTTTTTTTCAGTTCACACATTAAAATTTTCTTCAAATATTTTTTTGAACGCACTATACTATATAGAAAAACAAAATGATGCATCTTGACGGAAACAGGGCTTTTGAGAAAATTTTCCAAGAACCACGTATAAGTCTTGAGGCATGATCACGAGACATTTGAGGTATGATCACGTGACATTTGAAGTATGATCACGTGACATTTGAGGCATGATCACGGGACATTTAGTTGCGATCCAGTGTTGGGTTTTCTTGTTATAAAGTAGCTCATTAACAAACATACATGAATGCAGACATAATGACACTGATCTTAGTATAGCAGATGTACACGTGATTGAAATATGTTGGTCAGTAGAAGTGACTATCGAAATCAAACGCTTTCGGTGCCAAGCATATGACAGACACTGGGGTTTCCTTTAAAAAAATAGAGGGAAAAAACTGAGGAGTGATAGATGTGCACGGATTAGGGGCACTATATTTTTGATACCACATGCCCAAGTAACCGACACTGTGGTATTTATCCATGTCTTGTAAACTTTAAAAAAAAGATTTTTTTTTTTTACTCAACTTCGAATTACTCGTTAGATTCTGTACCTACTCACATTCGATAACAGCCCAGTAATGTAGGATTTCAGTTCACCAACTCTTCATGTCAAGGCCTCAATTGCCAGGCTCTAGAAACACATGCTTGGGCCACTCTTTCGGTGTATAAACTGTTTATGGAACACCTTTTGAACAATTCCAGTCCTGTCGTCATAGAGCAGCAACAATTGGTTTGACGCTGGAACTGTTTACTGGAACAATAAGGCAAGAGAAGGGGAATAGTGCTCAGGGAAATTAGTCTGGATGTAAGCAGGGGATAGTGCTCAGGGAAATTAGTCTGAATGTAAGCAGGGGGATAGTGCTCAGGGAAATTAGTCTGGATGTAAGCAGGGGGATATGGCTCAGGGAAATTAGTCTGAATGTAAGCAGGGGATAATGTTCAGGGATATTAGTCTGAATGTAAGCAGGGGGAATGGTGCTCCGGGAAATTAGTCTGGATGTAAGCAGGGGGAATGGTGCTCAGGGAAATTGGTCTGGATGTAAGCAGGAAGGGTATAGTGCTCAGGGAAATTAGTCTGGATGTAAGCTGGGGATAGTGCTGAGAGAAATTAGTCTGGATGTAAGCATGGGATAGTGCTCATGGAAATTAGTCTGGATGTAAGCAGGGGGATGGTGCTCATGGAAATTGGTCTGGGTGTAAGCAGGGGATAGTGCTGAGGGAAATTAGTCTGGATGTAAGCAGGGGGATTGGTGCTCAGTTAAATTAGTCTGGATGTAAGCATGGGGATAGTGCTGAGAGAAATTAGTCTGGATGTAAGCAGGGGGATAGTGCTCATGGAAATTAGTCTGGATGTAAGCAGGGGGATGGTGCTCATGGAAATTAGTCTGGATGTAAGCAGGGGGATAGTGCTGAGAGAAATTAGTCTGGATGTAAGCAGGGGGATAGTGCTCATGGAAATTAGTCTGGATGTAAGCAGGGGGATGGTGCTCATGGAAATTAGTCTGGATGTAAGCAGGGGGATAGTGCTGAGAGAAATTAGTCTGGATGTAAGCAGGGGGAATGGTGCTCAGGGAAATTAGTCTGGATGTAAGCAGGGGGATAGTGCTGAGAGAAATTAGTCTGGGTGTAAGCAGGGGGATAGTGCTCATGGAAATTAGTCTGGATGTAAGCAGGGGGATGATGCTCAGCGAAATTAGTCTGGATGTAAGCAGGGGGATAGTGCTCAGGGAAATTAGTCTGGATGTAAGCAGGGGATAGTGCTCATGGAAATTAGTCTGGATGTAAGCATGGGCTAATGTTCAATGAAATTAGTCTGAATGTAAGCAGGGGGAATGGTGCTCAGGGAAATTAGTCTGGATGTAAGTAGGGGATAGTGCTCATGGAAATTAGTCTGGATGTAAGCAGGGGCTAATGTTCAGTGAAATTAGTCTGAATGTAAGTAGGGGGAATGGTGCTCAGGGAAATTAGTCTGGATGTAAGTAGGGGATAGTGCTCATGGAAATTAGTCTGGATGTAAGCAGGGGATAATGTTCAGGGAAATTAGTCTGAGTGTAAGCAGGGGGAATGGTGCTCAGGGAAATTAGTCTGAATGTAAGCAGGGGGAATGGTGCTCAGGGAAATTAGTCTGAATGTAAGCAGGGGGAATGGTGCTCAGGGAAATTAGTCTGGATGTAAGTAGGGGATAGTGCTCAGGGAAATTAGTCTGGATGTAAGCAGGGGGAATGGCGCTAATTTCCCTTAGTCTGGATGTAAGCAAGGGGATAGTGCTGAGAGAAATTAGTCTGGATGTAAGCAGGAGATAGTGCTGAGAGGATTTAGTCTGGATGTAAGCATGGGGAATGGTGCTCATGGAAATTAGTCTGGATTGAAGCAAGGGATAGTGCTCATTGAAATTAGTCTGGATGGAGAAATGAAAGGGCTTTGGTGGACATACCTTAACTGCTTTTGAAAATTTTGTATATCCTCCTTCAATTTTTAAAAAATAATGTTAGATACGTAAATTACCCAAGTAAATTTGATATTATACATTTGTAACGTTGCCTTCTGTGATTACGAAACAATTACATACATTTAGGCGACAGCTAAAAGATTTTTAGTTTGAAGCAACAACAACAACAAAATTAAACCACTCTTAAAATAGTTATTTCTTGTAAATCATTTATAAAATGTAATATCGAGCAATGGGCGGTGGGCCTGAAAATTTGATATAGATGTGTTGTCTTCGGCAACGATTCTATGTGCCAAGTTTCAGTTCGAAAAGTTTACGGAAAGTGGGTCAATTAGCAGTCCGAAGATTTTGCCTGCCAGCAACGCACGAAAGCGAAGTTAATATAAAGAATTTAAAAAAAAAAGAAAAAAAAAAAGTTTTTTGAGGTTGGGTATGTGTGGAAAAACCAGATTACAATATATAAAAGTATAAGATAACGGAGCAGAAGTAGATGTCATCTATACACAATTTGTTCTTTTAAAATAAAATACCTCAAAGAGAACGATTTCCCTTTATCTTAATTGTGTGCGTCTTTATTAGCTTCCCCTGCACTCCCCAGCCAGCTTTATCAGAATAATTCTCTACCGCCGTGAACGCAAAATAGTCAGAATAACAATGACCTTTGTGTATATTAAAAAAACATATACGAATAGCAAAAATAAATCCAATCCACGTATTCCCTGTGTGTTACCAGATAGGATCAGGGAACTCCGCGAACTGCGCGGGATCTCGCGATGAAATCTGAGGCTCGGCGCCATGAGTTCCAGACGACAAACCGTGCCGCGGGAAAATGGCCGCTTTTGATGGTTGCCGCGGCAAAGGGAGCAGACGTTTACGAAAATTTACACTCACTCCCAGAGCGATGTAGACAATTTCCAGCCGAGAGAAGCGCGGGGGTGGGTTTTTATTGGGGGCAGGGGGTGGGGGGGACGACGACTCGCGGTGCACATTGAGCTTTTTGTCACTAAATGGTTTTTTTCTTCCGCTACCGAGGCAGACGTCGCTATACCACAAGGAGTTCTCTCCCCACATGCGGTAGTTGTCTCTCTCTCTCTCTCTCTCACCCCCCCCCCCCTTTTTACAGGATTTCTCTTCCCACACATATACAAAGTTCCTTTTTGTCTTTGGGAATTTAAGCTGAGGAAGAATGCACGAATTATTGTTCTCTTGTTTTAAGAAATTATAAATGAAAGCGTTGTGCGCATAATAACGGGTTTTCCCAAGGATTAGTGCATTACACTATTTAATGTTATGTATAAATACTAGAATAAATGACCCGATGTTATCGGGATATTAATGGTAGGTCCTTTGCGATAAATTCTAACTGTTATTGCAAAAACTCATCACAACTCCTAAATATTTTTTTATCTATGTAATGATATTTACGTTTCTAACATCATTAAGTTTTGAATAGTATTTATCTGCTATATTATTATATTATTCGCCTACCCTACTCCCTTTTTTTCCGGCCCCTAGACTACTTTTTCCCCTCCAAAAATTACCTTAAATTACCAAATCTAAATTATCACTATTTATATCACTTTTGTCACTAAAGTAGTTAATTGAGGGACTCTACGAAATACTCTAGATTTACCCCTTTTTCGTGCCATTGAACTATAATTTTTTTTCTTCTAAAAATCCCAACGTATTTGAATATTTTTGGTTCTTTGGCGTTACGGTCAGCATAGCTCATTCTTATATACATATATTGTATATATTTCCTTAACCTTGTCTTCTTTCATTTCTCTTAATATTAACACACACACACACACACACACACACACAAATGTGTGTGTGTGTGTGTGTGTTTATTTTATGTATACTATTTATCAATGCTATGTTGCTGAACTTATGTGTAGATTCCTGATCCAAGAAGACCGCAGGCAAGTTTGCTGGTTTTTTTTTTTTTTTAATTATATCATTAAAAAAATACTATTTTGCGTTAATTTTTTTTTTTGCATGTTTTACCTTTTGTTTTTTTTTTCTTTTTTTTTATTCCTGATCCAAGAAGACCGCAGGCAAGTTTGCTGGTTTTTTTTTTTTTTTTAATTATATCATTAAAAAAATACCATTTTGCGCTAACTTTTTTTTTTGCAACTTTCACCGTTTGGTTATTTTGCCTTTTATTGTGACCATTACAAATAAACGGAAAATTCAGTGGACCATTTATTTATTTTCTAATTTTTATTATGTCTATTGACATCAGAACCCTATCGTGACCTGACGGCCTCCTGGTCTATTGACATCAGAGCCATATCGTGACTTGACGGCCTCCTGGTCTCTTGACATCAGAACCCTGTCGTGACCTGAAAGCCTCCTGGTCAATTGACATCAGAGCCCTGTCGTGACCTGAAGGCCTCCTGGTCTATTGACATCAGAGCCCTATCGTGACTTGACGACCTCCTGGTCTATTGACATCAGAGCCCTATCGTGGCTTGACGGCGTCCTGACACTTTCAGGTTTTTATTATTTAGCATCTCATTAAAAATTAAAATGCTAGCTTATCCCCCCCCCCCACATTATTTACAAATTTTTGCCCGAATCCCGCTTTAACCAGAGTTGGTGCAGGTCCCACGTGATGGCTCTGGTTGACATCCGGCCAAAAAAGTTACCCGTTATCAAATTGACCCATGAAGTTATGTGTTTTGCTTACACAATGTCAGAATGGTGTGGACGTCACAATGTCATGATGGTGTGGACGTCACAATGTCATGATGTGTTAGACGTCACAATGTCAGAATGGTGTGAACGTCACAATGTCATGATGGTGTGGACGTCACAATGTCATGATGGTGTGGACGTCACAAAGTGACGCGGTGGTGTGGACGTCAAAGTGTAACGGTGGTGTGGACGTCAAGCGTAACGGTGGTGTGGACGTCACAATGTTACTACGGTGTGGACGTCACAATGTGACTATGGTGTGGACATCTCAAAGAGACGATGGTAGGACTTCGCAGGACCTCCATCTCCGGGTTTGATTCAGTTTCTTTCTCTTAGATGATGTTACGCACTGCCTTCTATTGTGAGAAATTAATCTCATATTTTAAATTTATGGCTGCTCGTTCAAACAGTGCCTAACAAAGGACGATACCATAGAGAAATACAATAACAAAAATACGACACGCAAAAGCAGTACCAAGTACAATTAATAAGATTTAATGTTAGTAATAATACAATTAAAAAACAAAAGAAATATAATTACAAATCATCAACTTACAGAGTATTGGAAAATCTTGTACCGGTACACAATTAGTACAATGTGCCAATTAATAATGATGAATGCGAATTAACACATATGATCACACGAAGAATAAACAATTGTCTCGTAAAGTTAATAATATCTCTCTCTCTCTCTCTCTGTCTATCCCTTTATATATGCAGCTTAAGCTCTGCCTTCGAGAAGCTACTCAGCCTTTGTTTACTTTTCTAGAACTAATCGCAATCATTCCACAACAAACTAGGAGACATACTAGCCATATTTAATTGGTAGCTGGTAGTAAACAAGATACATCTAAGAGATTTAACCACGCCCACAGCAAACGTTACCGTCTGCTAGGCGTCTAATGCCAGGTCAAAGAAAGTTCACGCACGGGGAAAAAGTGTACTACATAACAAGGAGTTGCCATCCAAGGTTAAATGGCATTTTATTTTGTGTGTCCTTGATTTGGTCTTTGGTGGGGATGGAGCTCCTGACCACAAGTTTGGGATTGATTTAGTTTACTCCACCTGGCCACCCGGCCACCCAGTGACCCAATTTATAAATAATTGTTACAAAACAAATGAACATTGTTTCCATCCTCAGTCTTATACACTATTTAAGCCTCGGTGCAATATTTCATCCTATATCACATGGCATCCACATTACGCCATCCATATGGTCTAATTGACACCAAACTAATTTTCCAATTTTTTAAATGTTTCAGTCTTAAACAACTTTGTAAAAAATGCATGTACACTAGATTCACTTTTGTCATGATTATGTCTTCCTTGTATCACCTAAAGCCACAACATGCCCTTCAGTTGGTTAAACTTGACAATAATTGACATGTACTTAATGACTTCGTCCACGTGATTGTATGTTTTACTTTTCCCAGCGTTTCTATTCGTTTACGCCATTGAAAGATTCTCTGAAAATCCCAATTAGGATTACCTCGTCTTAGATCAAAGATTCTAAACATGTATCTGTATTGGCTTAGAAGCGGGCGTTCATGTTGTTTATAATAAGACGTATGCTAAAAAATAATATGATAAGATATGTCAGCCCCAACCCCCACCCCCCATTTAAAAAAAAAAAAAAAAAACTTAAAAAATCACATTATTATACACGTATTGAAATTTCCTTTGTCTTTCTTCAGGTCTAAGGGAGGTAATTTACGTCGCCACACCAGAGTTGCCGCCCCGTCCGTCTCGCAGCCTGGCGCGTAGACCTGATCATATTCCAGACACGTCTGGCGTCGGCTGCAGTGTCGCACCACAGGTGTCTCAGATCTACCATAGAATACATAATACATGTCTGCAACACGAGACACAAAAAAACAAAAGACAAAAAATGAATATTTGAAAAAGCAGACGGCCAGGGCCACACACACACACGAATGGTTTGTGATTGATTTAAAACTTAGGAAACTCAACAACTTAAGTCTTATCATGCGATGGGTGGCTTGGGAGGTTGGGGGGGGGGGCAATGGATGGCATGACAGAACAGATTCAAATAGTCAGGACAATAAATGTAGTCATTAAATGTAGTCATTACATGTAGTCATTATAAGTAGTCATTAAATTAAGTCATTAATTTTAGTCATTAAATGTATTGATTAAATGTAGTTATTAAATGTAGTTATTAAATTTATTCTATAAATGTAGTCATTAAATTTAGTCTTTAAATGTAGTCATTAAATTTAGTCATTAAATGTAGTCATTGGAGAATTCTTAGACTACGTGTGGGTGGTGCTTTTTGTGGTGGTTGGGGTGGAGGGGGGAGGGAATCGGAAATGGTTATGTTTTTGGTCTGCGATGTTTCCCTTTCATTTTCCTTTCTACATCATATGTTATGAAAACATTAAAGGAAACTATATTGTTACACCACTACGCGTAGAGCCGATGTTTTTGTGTAGTTTGCTTCTCAGCAAGAATCTGGGTGGGTGGGTGGGTCAAATGACCCCCCCCCACAAAGAAAAAACTATATATATATATATATATATATTTATAACAAAAACTAACTAATTTTAAATCCTTTATATTAACTTCACTTTTGTTCGTGGCTGGCTGTTTGACAAAATCTTTGGACGGCTAATTGACCCTGTTCCCATCAACCTATCCGACTGAAATTGGCACATAGACTCGATAAAATTTATTTTTAGGGTGAAATTCCTCAATAATTAAAGAATTTTCAACAAAAAAAAAAAAAAATAAAATCTTTGGACGGCTAATTGACCCTGTTCCCATCAACCTATCCGACTGAAATTGGCACATAGACTCGATAAAATTTATTTTTAGGGTGAAATTCCTCAATAATTAAAGAATTTTCAAAAAAAAAAAAAAAAAAAAGCACGAAGAGCATCATTGATCCACTTAAATCAATTACTATTGAAAAACCTTATTTACCTTTTATAAATATTATCAATTTACATAAAAGTCAAAGAGGAAAAAAAACTGTTCTGCACAAATGTCTATAATATCATTTGTATGGATTTTCAGAGCTGGTCATATATGTAAATCGTATATGAACGGCATAATTATGTTAAAACGTCATGAAATGTTGACATAAAGACATCATATACGCATTGATGTGTGATTTATCTGAGGGGAAAACGTATGAAACTAAAGTATGAAGTTTCCAAAAATTCAGTTAATTGGAATTTCACACTACCATAACTTTCTGAAGATAAATTACAAATTTCTTCTTAAAAATAATTTAGCACATTTTTTTTTTTTTAGAAAATCCATAGCAATTTATTTTTATATTGACTATTTGTGGAAGAAGAATTATTTCTAAAATTATTACCCAAAAAATTGATTTGGCATAATAGAAATGTTATTTCACATTACGGGTACAGGTTTTTTTTATGTTTTGTTTTTTAAAAAAAAAATCTCATCTGGATTCTCATCTACAAAAATATAAATTTAAAAAAAAATGCTTGCAAATCGGTGGAACAGATTGTTTAATATTGTGATATTCAAAAGAAAAAAAAAATCAGATTGGAATCTAATAAATATAGGGAATGTATCTTTTTTCTTTAAAAAAAAAAATCTTTTAATCAGGAAACTTTATTACGAAAGTATGCCATTTAAAGAAAACACAAACGCTTTCGATATAATAAATGATGAAACAAGTACGGTTTGTATGGATCCGTTAACTTCTTCATTTATATATATATATATATATATATATATATATATATATATATATATATA